>PVJC01012946.1:0-38828 GCA_004026665.1 Murina feae
CTCTGTGTCCCACGATATTTGCTGTAAGCAACGCTGAGAGAAACCCGTTTTGGATTTCCTTCTGATGCTAGTCTCTGGTTGTCTGTGGGACCTCCGAAACTCGTCTGGAGCTGGAGTTCAGAGCCGCTGGGGACTTGTGGCTCTCTCCGTTTTGGAAAAGAACCGCGTCCCCCGGTGCCAGCCCTTCCCCGAGCCCGTGTGCGCGCCTCCGTACCTCTGTACTTTGCTTCCGCTGCTGCTCTGAGTCTCAGACTCTTCTCTGGTTGTAGGATTTTCACTCAGCCAGCCGTCCTGTGGGTGCGAGTGGTATCCGTGCATTCTTCTCGTGGTTTTTCTGAAATAGTTGTTCACAGCTGCATATACGGTGTCTACCCTATGCCGCCATCTTGTTTCTCGAGAACTAAATTTTAATAAGTGTCTCAGATGGACCAAGACCCACACTCTGGGAAAAGAAACTATATTGACAAGTTTTAGGGAACTGACACTCGCTGAGTTGGAGAGGATAGATTGATGGGGCAATGGAGGCAGAGAGACCATAAAGGGGGCTTTCCTGAGTGTCCAGCCAAGGAAAGATGAAGTCTGAAGTGACAATAATAATAGTTAACCCTTAGAGAGTACTGATCATACATCACATGCCAGACCTGAGCTAAGCATCTTCCCTGGGTAATCTCATTAAATTCTCTCAACAGTTCTGTGTGGTAGGTCTTCTTCTTATTGTTATTTCACAGTTGAGAAGTGAGGCCTACAGAGGTGAAGGGACTTGCCCCAAGTCACACAATGGGGGAGAAGTGTATGTTGGGAGAGGCAGAAAGTGGATGTCACCTCTTCTCTCTGGGCAGTCACAGCGGGGATGGCAGGATTGGAGAGGACTGTGAGGGTGTAAGTGGATGGACTTGGGGACAGGTTGAATGTGGGGGCTGCGGGAAAGGGGTGAACTGTATGTGGGCAGTTCTAGGTCCCTAACTCTCCGTGTCTTCAGTCCAAGGCTGAAGGAAGCTCAGCCCACTCCTCCCGCCGCCTTCCTCCCTCTCTGTCTGCTTTCCTGCTGCTAAAGGGGCTTCTAGGGAACCGGGCTGAGCTTTGGGTGTGACAAGTACACATCTCAGTGTAACTTTTCTTCTCAACTTCATCTTCGTTTCCATTGGTGGAAATCGGAATCGCGGCCCTTGCCTCAGCAGAATGCATCTGGCACCCAATGTGGTCCATTCACACAGGTCCCCAAGGAGATGGCCTGACGGGACTTTCACCTTGAGAGGCCTCTAGCTGGTCAGCCATGCCCTCAGGGCTGGCAGCTCCTCTGTTCTCTCCATGTCACCTCTCAAAGCACAGTCATTTCTGCCCAACCTTCAGTGGTCACTACACAGCTGATCCCTCCCCAGGGTCTTTTTTTTTTTTTTTTAAATATTGATTTCAGAGAGGAAGGGAGAGGGAGCGATAAAAACATCAAGGATGAGACTCATCACTTGGCTGCCTCCTGCACGCCCCCTACCGGGGATGGAGCCTGCAACTCGGGCATGTGCCTTTGATCAGAACTGAACCCCTTCAGGCCCCAGGACTACGCTCTATCCACTGAGCCACCCAGGTAGGGCCCTCACCAGGGTCTGGCTGCCTCCTTGGGGAATGGGATTGGCCACCCACAGACCTCTGGCCTGAACCACTTTTCTGGGCTCCATTAACCCACTGGGAAGCAGGCTACTGGCCTTTCCAGCTGGGACTCCTACATCTCTCATCGCTCCACTTCCCTCTTCCTTCCTTCTCCTTGTAGCCCAGCGAACCTCTTTATCCTGCGTCCACTGGGGGTACAAACTTCCTCAGGTTCACAGGCAGCAAGAGAGGCAGCCGGGCAGTTCGCTCCCAGAGTCTGTACTCTTTACCACACCGCCTTTGGACAGCAGGTGAGGAAACGAGCTCTCGGTTCACGTCAAACCCAAGGACGGCCACCGCGTCCAGCCGCCAGCGCCCCAGCGCGCAGCCATCCGCGGGACAGGCAAAGTGGTCAAAACTACCCTACCCACAATGCTGTGCGGACGGTAAGGGCCTTCTCCGGTTTAGCTGTCCGAAGTGCTGCCTGTGTGCTCTTCGGGAGAATATGTGTGTGCCCGAACCGTTCAGGTCCTTCCTCTATCTCCAGATGGCAAGGTAAAAGTCTTTTTTCTTCATATCCATATCGCCCTCTCTGTCTTACTCGTTGGAGGACCGAAGCAACTCTGCTCTTCTTGGGCTTCACCAGACCGGACCTGAAGAGAGGACCCGTGACCTCTGACCCAAGATGGCGGCGCCCAGAGCCGTCTGTCTGGCTGTTGACCTGAGGTGAACGAAGGCAGTGAACCCCGCATCATGTCGAAGCTAATCCGGGCCACTCGGGCGGCCAAGAAACCCGAGGTCGGCGGCGTGATCCGGGCCATCGTGCGAGCGGGCCAGGCCATGCCGGGGCCCCCACTAGGCCCGGTCCTGGGTCAGGTGCAGCGCGCGGGATCTCGGCGCGGGAGGCGCCGGGGGGCGCGGGAGGCGCCGGGGGGGGGGGGGGGGGGGGGGGGGGGGGGGGGGGGGACGGGAACTCGAGCTCGGGAGCCGGGAGGCCGGGGTTCCAAGCGCGGCTCTGCTACCCACACGCCTATGTGCCTCCTGGAGGCCCCGCCTCCTCGGCCCGTCCCCGCGGACTGTGTGGCGGGTAGAGGGATGCTGCGTGCAAAGCACCTGGCTCTCGTGGTCGTTGGGTCTGAGTGGAGGCAAGAGGATGGGGACGTGGAGACTGGGAGATGGAGGCGGGAGGGAGGGAGGCTCCTTCCTCCCTGTACGAGCCCCGGTGCTTCCGCCGCAGCGAGGCGTCTCCATCAACCAGTTCTGCAAGGAGTTCAACGAGAAGACGAAGGACATCAAAGAAGGCATCCCGTTGCCCACCAAGATCTTCGTGAAGGTGCCGATCGGGACTGCGATCCCAGCTTCTTTCCATGCTCCCCCCCCTCCCCCTTCCGCGCGCGCCCTTAGGCTCGGGACGGGCCGCCTGGGGTTGCCACCCCGTTCCTAGGAGACGGGGCCTCCTTTCTGAGCCCGCCTCGCCGTGTCGGGTCTTCCCTTGGCCCTTTCACTTCCTTGGGCTTCCTGAGCAGAGCTGGGCCTGGAACCCAGGTGACCCGGCTGTTTGCTACAGATTTATTTTCTTGGGGTTTTGTGGTCTTTTGCAGGGACACCATCGGAAAGGGACTCAAGGGAAGGGGAGACAGGAAGTTACAAGTTCCCTCGGTTGGGGCAGCAGGGGTTGGGAGAGGCAGGAAGAGATATTTTCATAGTTCTTTCTTCTTCTTTTTTTCATTAAGCCTGACAGGACGTTTGAAATCAAGATAGGACAACCCACCATTACCTACTTCCTGAAGGCAGCTGCTGGGATCGAAAAGGGGGCCCGGCAGACAGGTAAGGGTCGGGGATTGGGGGTGGGGGTGGGGGTCTGAAAGGAGGCAATGACACCCAAAGGGCTACTAGTTTCTTCCTTCCAGGGAAGGAGGTGGCAGGCCTGGTGAGCTTGAAGCACGTGTACGAGATTGCTCTCGTCAAAGCTCAGGACGATGCCTTCACCCTGCGGGACATGCCGCTGTCCTCTGTTGTCCGCTCCATCATCGGCTCTGCCCGCTCCCTGGGCATTTGTGTGGTGAAGGAGTGAGTGTTCTGGGGAAGCACAATGCAAGGGGAGGGCCTGGGCAGCTCTTGACTTTGGGGCAAGACAGAGTGTGCCCATTCGTGGGAGAGTCAGCTTCTGAGTCCGAGGACCTTAGAGTCTTGGGAACCCCATTCATTCATTTGGAATGCACTTGTTTTAAGGGCCTTCTAGGTCAGTGGCTCTCAGCCTTCTGGCCCTTTAAATACAGCTCCTCATGTTGTGGTGACCCCCCAACCGTAAAATTAGTTCCGTTGCTACTTCATAACTGTAATGTTGCTACTGTTATGAATCGTCATGTAAAGATCTGATCTGCGAGATGGTCTTAGGTGACCCCTGCGAGAGGGTCGTTCAACCGCCAGAGGGGTCGCGCGACCCACAGGTTGAGAACCACTGTTCTATGTGTTAGAGGGAATTAGGAACAAGATAGCCATGCTTGGCCCCACTTTTAAGGAACTCACAGTCCAGAGCTGGAGGCAGATGCACAGATGCAGCATTAGACTGCAGACAGGCAGTGTTGAACAGCAGCTGTCTTGAGAACAAGGTGTAGGACTCCTGATTTGCCTGGTGGGTCAATGGGAACTTTGTAGGAGAGCTGACAAGACTTAGAAAAGGAAGTCCAGGACTGGGGGCAAGCATTCCAAAAAGTGGAGATTTCTGTGAAGGATGGAAGGTGAAAGAGTGAAGCAAAGAAGTTCAGTGTAATCTGGTGTACAGTCTGTATTACAGGCAGAATAGGAGCTAGTGTGAGAGGCCAGGCCAACAGGGGTCCCTCCCTGCCTTGGGCTTCAGATGACCTCAGCAATTGTGTCTTTGAAGTGAGATGTTAGGTGAGAGGGCGTCTAGCCCAGACAACAGCAGGGTCAGCTTTCAACCCTTTACTGGTCTTTTACTGCCGGTCATTTCCCAAAAAAAGTGGGGTTAAGCAGGGAACAAGAATGGGCTTCACTTTTCTCAAATCTTTACTTTTGCTGAGAGTATAGAAATGAGTAAATCTGGCTCCTGTTCAGGGGGAGACACACATGCCCAAAGACCTTATTGCACCAAGTGTTGTGGGGCACAGAGGAAGAGCCAGTTAATCTGGGCTGAGTTATAGGCGGGCCTCAAAGGAAAGAAGGGAACAAAAGGCAGAGGTGGTGAGGATGGTGGGGTGGCATTCCTGGCAGAGGAAACAGATGAGCAAAGGTAGGAGAAGTCCAGGAGGGGAGAAAGGATTCTGAGACAATGACATGGGCCACTCACCTACCATCTGTCTTTTTGTACCTGCAGCCTCAGTTCGGAAGAGCTGGCAGCTTTCCAGAAGGAGCGAGCCATATTCTTGGAGGCTCAGAGAGAGGCCGATTTGGCAGCTCAGGCAGAAGCTGCCAAGAAGTGACCCCTGTCCTGCACACTCCAGAATTTTGAAGGGAGCAGCTGGAGAGGCTGTGCCAAAGGGGAGAAGGGGAGATGACACTGAGCTGATTATTATTGCCCTGATTTAGATTATATATTTTTACATGTGTGGATGTATCAGGGGATTAAGCCTAAATAAACATCTTTTGTCACCCACTCTTGAGTTGTCTTAGGGCCCTAGGGGAAAGGGACCAGTACTCATGGTGGCAGCATAAACAGGGCTCTTCATGCTGCTTCTTAGATACATGATGTGAGGCTCAGCCAAGCAGAGCAACTTGTCCAGGTTGAATCAGTGGCAGAGGTCGGAGGAGTAGCCCTCCTGCCCACTGATGACAAAACAAGCAGGATAGGTGGGGGCTGCGAACGCTGGGGCAGATGTTGCTTGTGCCATAGTCAGAAACATTTCTTAACTCTTGGGGACTTGCCAGTTCAACAGAAACAGACCCCTGTGGTGACTTCGGTCACAGCCCCAACAGTGTTGGTGCACGAGTGCCCCAGGTCCCTCTACAAAGCTGATCTGGCTCTGGATCAGGTGTTGGTTGAATGGGAACTATTGGGCTCGAGGCTACAGACACATGGAAGAAGCAGAGCTTCAGGCAGTCCCTGCCCGAGGCGGGAGAAGACCTTTTCCCCATTCCCCAGAATATCACAGACTTGTCCTGGCAGAGAAGAGATGGAGTCGGGGCAGAAATGGATTCATGTTTACTGAACACCTGTTGCATGCTAGTCTCTGCTTTGCACCGAGATTTGGAAATTAAACACAAATAACTCCAGTTGGGGTAATCCCAGATGAGACTCCTACCAGTATTTAGGTATATATCTTTTCTACTCTTTTTTTCTTTGTGCATATATTTATATGTAATTTTTAAAAAATAAAGTGGTGTCATACCTAGATACTGTTGTATTTTACTTTTAATGTGGCAATTATTTAGAATGTTTTTCATTATCTTCTTTTTTTAATATATTTTATTGATTTTTTTACAGAGAGGAAGGGAGAGGGACAGAGAGTTAGAAACATCGATGAGAGAGAAACATCGATCAGCTGCCTCCTGCACACTCCCTACTGGGGATGTGCCCACAACCAAGGTACATGCCCTTGACCGGAATCGAACCTGGGACCTCTCAGTCCGAAGGCTGACGCTCTATCCACTGAGCCAAACCAGTCAGGCTTTCATTATCTTCTTTAAGCAATTTTTGATTACTTAGTATTTTGTCTTGTGAATGGACCATAATTTAACCAAGTCCTCAGAAACAGCAATAAGATAACTGTTGGGTATTTTGTTTGTATTAAAATTTATATATATGGCCCTGCTGGGTATGGTCCAGTGGTTGAACATGACCCAAGAGGTCACGGTTCAATTCCCAGTAAGGCCACATGCACAGGTTGCGGGCTCGATCCCCAGTGGGAAGTGTGCAGGAAGCAGTCAATTGATGATGTTTCTTATTGATGTTTCTGTCTGTCCCTCTCTCTCTCTAAAAATCAATAAACTAATATATATCACACATACACAAACTTAGGATGAATATCATTTGCAAAACAGTTTTTGAGTGGCTTATTGTCAGGTACTGGGCTCAGTGCTCCTACTGCTGAGCTCCTACTACAGAATAAATGTGAGAGACATAGTTCCTGCCTTCAGAGAACTGTTCTTTCCCTTACTGAAGGACACACTGTACACTTCTTGTAGACTGTTTATTTAGTTTTTGTTATGTCTCCCCACAGCTAGAATGCAGGCTCTGTGAGCCCGGGGACCTTGTGCCTTGTTCGCTGTTGCATCGCCAGCACCCAGAACACTGCCACATGTAGGTATTGTAAATACTATTTATCACATAAATGAGGCTGCAGAGCCAGCACTTGAACTCAGTCTTCATGACCCTAAAACTTGAGCTCTTTCTTCTACATTCTGCTCCCAGGGCAGAGCCTGGTATCGGTAGGAAGAGAACTGACTGAGAGTCAGATGTGAGAATGCCATTAGGCGAGTCCTTTCCTCTCCCTGAGCCTCAGTATATCATCCATCCACTTGTTCTAAGCTATGAAGCTGAGAGGAATAGAAGCAGATACTTCTCTGTCCAGCAGGTGGAGCTATTGGCTCTTCTAATTTTTTCTCTCCAACTAATTTGGTGGCCAGGGTCTCTTTCTGAAGTCACCTGCCTTCTCTACAAAACACACTCCTATCACCCACCACCTCCACCAATCACCCGTGAAGTGCTTTTTTCTCGTATATTTCTGTTTATTGATTTTCAGAGAGGAAGGGAGAGGGAAAGAGAAATGGAAACCTCAATGATGACATAGAATCATTGATCAGCTGCCTCTTGCACAGCCCCTACTGGGTATCCAGCCCACAACCTGGGCCTGCTAGTTCATAAGTGGACAGTCAACCACTGAGCCACACCGGCTGGACTCCAGCCCCAATTTACCTAAGAAGACACCGAGGCTCAGGTTCCACTCAGCAAAAAGTTGGTGAATTTAAATCCAGGCCTTTTTATCTCCTAATTCTCATTTTCCCTCCTACCATGCCCTATGGCGGTTGGGCCCTCAAGCTTGGAGGAAAACAGTGTTTTTGAAAGCTCTAGTATGCAGACCTGGAGGGAAGAGGCTCCCTGCTCCTGTGCAAGCCTGCCTTCTCGGGTAATCTGGGACAGGATGATTTGAGATTGTGGTTCATGGGCTTTGGGGGCAGAGGACCCAGCCCAGGGCTCGCATGCAGATGACGTGTTGTCCACTTATGGTTCTCACCAACTGTGGGGGGAAACCACTTTCTCCCTGGGACACTCAGTTTCTTCATTAGTGAAACGGTGCTAATAGGCCTACTCGGAGGCCTCACTGCAGTGGACGAGGGATATAAAAGTGTTTGTCAGCTGAAAGGTGGTTATCCTTTCCAACAGGCCACAAAGGGAAGCTGTTTCCCTGCAGGACCAGGCTGAAGAAGGAAACTCCATATCCTAAGACTTCAAACCCATACCCAGGAAAATGCCAAGCAGAATCCGACACCCATCCCCAGGCCCTTCTGCTGCTCCCACACTGTGAGCACTTCAAGCCTGAACGCAGAGGAGATGCCAATACCCTCTGGCATTTTGAAGGCAAGTTGTGGCATCTGCTGTTTCCGTTCCAAACTCTCCGACTTCCAGCACAGGGTGGACAGCACCCTGTGCACTCAGATGTTGCATGAACAAAGGAATGAGTGAAGCAAGGCATGCCAGTCTGTCTGCAGGTCCAGGCTTTACTTCCAGCCCCCACACTCCCTCCTGGACCTTCCAACCTTCTCAGGTCACCACCCCCCCCCCCGGCCGCCAACCTTGCTTCCCTCTTCACGGCATGACACCAGAGGTACCAAAAAGGCAAACTGGACTTTATTATAAAGTTGGCTACAAAGTCACCACAGCACCACGAGGTGGCCACCTGGGCAGGCCCAGGCAGTCTGGCAGCCGGGTGAGTCCTGCACCAGGTACACGCACTCGTGCAAGCACACGTGTGACAGCGGCAGGTCTGCCTTCCTCCATCGGAAAGAAACGTAGTGTCTCTTCACGCCCCCCACCCCAGGTGCGGGGCGCAAAAGTCACGAGAAGGGCCGCCGGGGCGGCAGAGTCCATCGGAATTGAAATCCCGTTACTGGTGTGTAGAGAATTCTACGTGGGTGTCAAGAGCCCCTCAGGGCGCAGGCTGGCCCGAATGGGTGCTGCCTTTCCCCCACCAAGGTCCAGGGGTGGCTTGGCCCCCAGGAGTGGAGAACTGGCCCAAGCCCATGGGGCAGCGCAAGGGGTAAGTGAGATTCCCCCATTCTCCACTTGAAATCCCATTCAATGAAACTCACTACGAGTGAATACAGATTGAAATGGAAACTGGGATCGCTGGAAGTCTCTAGATATTAAAAAGAAGCTCCCCTCCCTAGCCCTCCCTCCTCCCCGCCCCCAATCCTGCAGGGCCTGGGGAATCAGATATATCCCCCTCCAGCCCCTAGAATCCCCCCAACAGTCCCGGGGGGGTGGAGAGCAGCTCCACGTCTTGATGACAATATGCCATACTTGACGACGTTAAGTCACAGACTTATTCAAAACGTTGGTTCCCCTCCACTTCCATCTGGAGAGAGAGAGAGAAAGAGAGAGAGAGAGATCAGTAGGTCTATTAGGAAAGATAGGCTGAGGGTGTGTGGTTCAGCAGAAAAGGGAGCAATTTGGACAGATGGAGTGAAACCATGGCTATAGTTTTGGAATGAATGGATCAGGCAGCCTCTCTTACTTTTCCAAATGCCTATAAACGCTCAGTCTGTATCCTCCTTATGGGGTAAAAATACTGAGATGGGGCTCTAATGCCTCATCCATCAATTTGTGTGGGACCTTCAGTAAGTTTCTTTAACCCTGGGACCTTGATTGTCTTTGTCTGTAAAATAGGTGATGATGGCTGATCTAGGTCCTTCACAGAGTCAAGGAGAAGCCATTAGTGAAGGATCCTCTTGCATTTATCCCACATCCATAACCCCTGCCCTTCAAGCCTACTTGTCATGAATTTCCAGACTACTTTTCATTAGTTCTCATTCTCACTGCTACCCTAGGCAGCAGACAATATTATCCCATTCATAAAGTGGGGGTACAGAGAGAGGAATTTAATCCTATAATTCCACCCAGTATCTCGCTGGCAGGACAGGGACTTGAGTTCTTGAACTTTTGGGCTGGACTCACCTTCATGGAAGCTGTCTTGAACTTGGCTCTGGAGTTGATGCAACTCATCAGGAAACCCATCGTAGGGGAATGCTGAGACACCTGTCTCAAAGGCGGTTTCATATGTGGCCAGGTCCTCCAGGAAGCTGTGGTCTTCTGGGGACAGGTTGTTGCAAGGTGACAGGGCCCCTCCTGGGACCGCTGCCTCAGTATCCTCTGACCTCCATTCCCCATTGGGGTCTGGGGTAGAGAGATCCATGAAGATGTCTTCCACGGGTACCTCTTCCAGGAATATGTTACCAGGGTCAGCCAGGAAGTCCAGCTCCTGGCATTTCCAGGGTTTCAGGTCCAGGCTGAGCACAGGAGGGCCAGACACTGACAGGGACAGGTTAGAGTCCAGGGGCTCCAGCCCCCCAAGTGGCTCCAGCCCACCTGCGCAAGCATCAGCCGAGAAGGGCCTGTCCATTCCCTGAGCCAACTGGCTGATCTGCTGGATGAGACGGTCTATCTCATTCTGCTCTTTCTCGGAGTAGTGGAAGAAACTCTGCTTGACTGGAGAGGCCTCAGGTGTAAGCAGGCCTTCAGGCACCAGGGGGACGTCCACAGAGAGGGAGCCCCGGAGCTGGGCGAGGGCCAGGAGTGTGCAGTCCCCATTACCAGGGCTGCTGGGACTTGGAGGCAACTTCTCATAGAGAAAACTGCATCCCTCCTGGGCAAAGTAAGTCTTACTGGGATTGGGACTCAGTTGTTCTGGGAAAGTTTGGCTGGGGCTGTTCAGAGGTGCTGGAAATGCTGTGCTGGGAGGAGTCAGCTGCTCGTGGGTAGGGCTGCCCAGAGGCTCGGGGAAGCTAGCAGTGCTGGGAAGCAGCTGGTCTGGGAAGTTGGAGGTGCAGGGAGTCAACTGATCTTCATAGCTTCTGGCTGAGGATTTGGTCAGCTGGCCTTGTAGTGGGCTCGTCAGTGGATCTGAGAAGGTTGCACTACTGGGCGTCAATTGATCGGAGAAGGCCATGGTGCTTGGAGTCAGCTGTTCTTGGAGAGAGCTGGATGGAGTGGACAAGTGGGCTTGGAAGGGCTCATGGAGGCTGAAGAGGAAGGCACAGCCTCCTGGCTGGTGGGGTGTGTAGGGTGGGGTGCACACAAGATCCTTGCTCAGGTCGGCTTGAAGAGAAGGCTCAGAGCGAGGTGGAAATGTCAGGTAACTGAAGCCCAGCTCTTTGGAAGGTCGGGGAAGCTCTTCTGATGTTGAGACAGCACCCATTGCAGGAGCAGTGGGGAAACTGGTGCTTCTAGGAGCCCCCAGGACTGGGGTAAAGAGTGGGTTACGGCTGGGGCAGTGTTCCTGGGAAAGGATGTTCTCAGGGAATGAGGGCAATATGGCTGGGGTACCCAGGACATAGGTTGCCTGAGTGTCTTCAGAGTTCAGCTGCTGGCGGAGGCTCCAGGCCTCTGTATTACTGGAGAGGAGAGAAGAGATAGCCAGTAAGGATTTGGTGTCCATTCCCAGAGCAGTTCCAAGACTTGTATCTCCTCCATATCCACCTCAGCTGCACCCCCCCCCCAGGCTCCTGCCTCGCAGCTCACCTGATTGGGTAGTTATTGGCAGTAATGGGGCCCTCTGGACCTTCTGAGTATAACAGGCAATAAATCCATGCCCAGCCTCCAGGCTTGGACTGCAGTCTTACTACCATCTCTGACTGAATATCTCCACTCTCAGCCACTAAAGGGAAAGAAAAAATGTAGAGTTAGGACACATATCAAGAAACATCACCTAAACTATCACCCCACTGACCTCTCCACTGAGTTTGGGGATCCATAACATCCTCTTCTGACTACCCTAACCTGTACCACTCAGCTCCTCACCTTGACCTCACCATTTGAGTCCCCCAGTTCTGATGCTATTTTCACCTTTACTCCTCATCCCAATGTGCACCCTATAGCATCCAAAACTGCTGGCCTCTGGTGCCTCCCCAACATCAGCCTTGACCAGACTTTCCTGGTAGAATCTCCCATGCCCTTTCCCAGCTCCCTGTCTTGTCCCCGGCTTTTCTGGACACTCACACAGGCGGTAGTGTTGAACAGAAGCGTGGCCCAGGTCCTCAGGGTGCAGCAGTCCATACCATGATTTACAGAGCAGTTCGCTGCGCTCAAAGCCCAGGTAGATTAGGACACTGGGAAAGTGGAAAGGGTGAGGTCAGCTTCCTGTTTTCCCTGCTTGCCCTTTTCATGGCCTCTCACTCCCTCCCAGGTCCTCTGGTCCCTTAGATCCCATCCTCCCTGCCCCTGACTCCAGAATCTAGGGTCCCCTCATCTCTGGCCTGCTTTCCTCCTGGGGTCTACACACTGTGGGCTTACCTCTCAGAGATGTCCAGTAGGGTCAGGTCCTTAGCATGACGGCTCTGGAACATGGCCAAGAAGAGTGAAGCAGGACCAGGTCCAGGACCAGGGCGGGGTCTTGGCTCCAGTGGAGCACAGAAGGCTGTGAACACAGGGTTCCCTGCCCAGTAGGCTCCAGGTGGATGAGCATGGAATCGGCCTCGAATAAGCACCAGCTTGTTGCCTGCACTCTGGCGCCTAAGGGACTTGGAGGTGTTGAAGCGACAGCGGAAGAGGCGATCTAGGTGAGTGAAGAGAAAAACTGATAAGAAGGCAAATGGCTGAGAGAGATGGCAGACGGGGAGGAGCAAGGCAGCAGAAGGGAGACTGGATGGGGGAAGAGAGAAAGGAGTGCTCACCAGTGTCTAGGGCAGAGGGCAGGGCGAGTTGCTGGCGCACAGTTAGGTGGTCAGCTGAGTCAATGATGTCGTAGATGCTGTCACCCTGGGCAACCAGGTCCACCTGGAGAAAGGTAAAGAGAAGATGATCATTAGTGAAGGCATCAAGAGCCAATCTTTGATAAATAGCATCTTTAGGGTACAAACCCTTGCTCCCCAGTAATTCTCAGACTCTCAGAAGTAGAAAGCTCATTGTGTCCCATCTGTGCCCTGGCCCAGCTGAAGGAGCCCGCTCAGCACTCACCATGGAGTGGCCCAGATGCTCGCTCACACTCTCAGACAGATATAGCAGCTTCCCCTCAGCTGTGAATACAAGCAGAAAGCCAGGTAGCGCGGCCACTATGTCTTCAAGCTCTTGAGTTGAGAGAAGCCCTGTGGGGCCCCCCAGAGGAGCACCTGTGGGATGAGAAGACATGGTGAGTCAGGAGTAAGACTAGAAGGCAAAGAAAAAGTAAGGAAGGCATGGAGTGAACTTTAGAAAATCCAGAGGAATTTCTCATGGTCCTGCATCTGCACACACCTCTTGACCCACTGCCCAAGGTTCTTGCCTAGGGAACCTGTTGCTGGACTTCCAAGTCCTCGCGGGGCCTTCTGCATCTCTGAATGTCAGCACCACGGACAGCGCCACAAAGACGCCCTGGCATTCAGCACCGCGGGCAGCGCCTCGCAACTCGGCGGTACTGGATGCACTGCGGACAGCGCTTCAAAAGCGGCAGAAACCCTTTCAGTGTTGCGAACCGAGGCTGCGCTCCCCCAGGCTTTGGCGACTCTATCTCGGCAACTTCCCGGGCTTTCCTCTCCGGGCTCCGGGAGCGCCTCTACGCGGGTGGGAACTGGGGCCATTCTGCCCTGACTCTCTTCCTTTTCGTAAGTCTGGCGCTAGGGACACCGTCCAGGCTCTATTCCCCACCCAGAACTAAGCTGAAGTCCGGACAGAGCTCGGAAGGAAAAGTAGGAGTTCCTTAGTCCCCGATCCCTTCTCTCCCAGCTCACCAACATGCCACCCTAGACACGCGGCAGCCCCAGAAGATTCCCTTAGCTCCACGGTCCCCAGTGTCTGCCAACTCGGGTCTCCAAAAGCCCCAGGTGCTCACCTCCGGCGAAGAAGACGCCCTTGCGAGTGTAGATGCAGGCAAGACTCATAATGTGCAGGTAGGACAGCCGGACCTTGTCCGCTTCGGCCAGCGGCAGCAGCTCCTTGAGGTTCCGGATCTCGGCGTTGATCTGGTCTCGGCGCGCCTTGGAGGCGCCTTTGGTGGAGCGATACATGCCTAACGGCTGCGGAGCTCCCGCTCCGGCGCTCCGAGCACCTGCGGTCCTGTCCCGAAGCCGGTGGCTTCTTCCTCCTCGCTTCCCGGTCTCTCGCTCCGGCTCTCGCTCCAGCTCGCTCTCTCCTCTCCTCTCCTGGGCTCCGCTCCGCTGCGCTGCCTCCCTCGCCTGCCTCGTTCCGCCTTATATAGCTCCTGCCAGGCGTGGGGGGCACGATTTAGAGAAAGGGGGGCGGGAAAGCGGGAGGCTGGGCTAAGCAAACTGCAGCAGGAGCCACTGGCAGGCGCTCCTCCTCCCTCCCCGGCTTCCTACGTCATCCCGTGACGTAGAACGAGAGCAGGAGGGGTGCCGGCAGGAGGGGGAGAAAGGAGGCTGCCGAGGGGGCTGGGGCTGGCGGCAGCTGAGCTGAGGGTCAGGTGCTGCGTTAGGAAGGCCTGAAAGGGGGTGCAGGGACCCCAGCGTCCTAGTGTGCTCAGCCCAGGAAAGCGACAGGGCAAGGGTGGAGGCGGCCAGAAGCTCCTGGCAGGAGAGGCTGTGGAGGGCCAGGAGGGGCTGGTTCTGACATCGATTTTTAAAGGAGATAAGGAAGGGGGGGGGCATGGTTGTCCACAAACTCCCCCTTCCTAGCTGCTAGCCACCTTCACACGAGGGCAAGAAGGGCCTTCGTTAGCCTCTGCGGGACAGGTCACGGCCAGGGTTTCTCTCTAGGGATTCCTGCGTCTGGGATTCCCTTAGTCACTTTCAAAGAACAAGCCTCCTTTCCCCACCCCTTCCCCAAGCCAGGCCTTGGTGATTTAGCAGGGGAGTGACGCGGGGGTGGGGGGCCTCAGCCCCTAGGGCGGGGTGGAAAGGGGGTCCTGAGGAAGAGGGATCCGCTGAGTTTGGCCTTAGTCCTATTTTCCCACCGCCAAGCATGGAAATAGCAGCACCTACTCTGCAGTCTGCAGTGATTCCGCGTTTTCCTGTCAACTAATTAACCTCAGCTGTGGCGGGGGAAACTGAGGCAGGGTCCAGGGCATGGTGAGGATCTGAGTCTGCACCTAGGTATCGCTTCCCCCATCCGCCCCCAAAGTGAGCGGATCCCCCCCCCCCCACGCCTGACTGCAGGCTGGTGTCTCCCGCGGGCTGGGGGCGGGGGCGGGGCCGGGGAATCCCAGCTCCTTATTTGGAGAGGAATCCTCCAGCGCTTGCCGCGGCGCAGCGGCAGGCGGAGCCTCGCAGCCTCCGCAACGCTCCAGAGGCCCCCCCTCCGCCTCCGGCTGGGAGGATGGGGGAGCAGCGGAGAAGCGAGGGGGCCGAGCGGGACCTATTTGGAGAGATCCTTGCACCTACACGAACCCCCTGTACTCGTCAGACTGCCCTCCACACCCCCCACAGACCCCTCTCCGTCTTGGGTGCTAGGACTCCTTTCCCAGCCTCTCCACCTTCCACTCTCCACATCCCCCTCTCTCGGCCTCAACTAGTTTCTTCATCTCACTGCCTGGCATGGTGGTTTGTCTCAGCTTCCTGCGCCCTCTACTCCCAAAGCATCCCCCCTTTTGCTCTCTCGAATGTCCTTTGTCAGTTTTGTTTCCTTGGCCCTATCTTTCTCTTCCTGTTTTCTCTTTTCAGCACAGATTGCTCTCCACAGGGGCTGAGAGACCCTATAAAAGAAGAAGGGGTGGGTTGGGTCATAGTTTACATGAAGTCTCCTTTAGAAGTTGGGGGCTGTTGTGGAATCCCTTGAGGGGCTGGAAATGAGGTCGCTTTAAAAGTGGGAGAGAGGGATTGGCCTGATTGTAGAAAGTCACATAGGAAGGGCAGAGATAAAGAAGCAGGAAGGGAAATTTGGACCCTAACTGGTGTGGCTCAGTGGATAGAGCGTCAGCCTGCGGACTGAAAGGTCCCAGGTTGGATTCCGGTCAAGGGCATGTACCTTGCTTGTGGGCACATCCCCAGTAGGGAGTGTGCAGGAGGCAGCTGATCGATGTTTCTCATTGATATTTCTAACTCTCTATCTCTCTCCCTTCCTCTCTGTAAAAAATAAATAAAATATATTTTTGAAAAAAAAAAAGTGAAATTTGGGGTCAAGGAACTCGTCACTCCTTGTGGGAAAAGGCAGTGGCAAGAGAGGCAGACTGAGAGGAGGAGACAGCCAGGGAGAAGGGTGGCCCACCGCTTGTGGCAGATGTTGGGACATTCCTATCAACCATCCTGTGTTCAGTGGCACAACTGAAACGGAGGGAAAGGACGTGTGTGTGCGCACTCTCTAACCCTGTTTATCTGGGTGGCAGAGCAATCATTCCACGTTCATCTCTATCCGACCCCTGATGCACTCGCCCACCCCTCCCTTAAGCTTCCTTGTGGACAAGCCCTTGATCTTTGCTTGTCCTTCTTGTATGAAAATCCAGGGCAGCCTTCCTGTTTCCTTCTCGTACTGATGAAGCTCTAGCCCTGGCTTAGTGTCCCTCTCCGTGCTCAGTGTCTATTGGCTGCGCCCAGCTGGTCTTCAGTAAGCCTAGCATTCACAGTGCAAGAATGGCGCTCTGATCGCTGTCCGTGGTTCTGAAAAGTCACCAGGGACATCCTAGTGGTTCTGAAAAGTCACCAGGGTCATCCTATTGGCCATGGTCTGCCTGGGACATCAAAGTGAAAGCTTGAGACCACACAGGCCTCAGAATGAGGTCCCAATGGGATGTCCCTCTTCCTCTGAGGATGAATATGGGAGAGGGTACCAGGGGCCAAGATTTCTGAGCTCTAGGAGTGAAGGAAGCATGGGGGAAGAGCCTTTGGATTTTTCCAGGAGAATAGACTGGGGGAAAGAGAGACACTCAAAGGGAAGAAGGGTCTAGAAATGGACAAAAGAGGGAGTAAAAAAAGGTTCATCCTAGTTCGCCCACTCTGGTTCCAGTTGAGAAGCTCTGAATGCCCCAATGTCTCCTCTCTCTAGGCTAACTCCCACTGCCTTTTCCTCCCACCTCCATGGCACTATTTTTAACAGTAAAGAACCAAAAATAGCTTGGCAGAAGCTTCAGGCCGTGGGAGAGGAGCTATTTATATCACCAGTGACAGTTCCAAAATAGCAAGCAGAAGGAGGGGGGCGGCTGGCACACTAGAGAGCTCCTGGCCGCTGCTAAAAATACTGGCAGTGTGAGTCATCCTGGCCTGGCTGAGTCACCTCACTCCTCCCCTCCCCATACCCCAAGCAGCAAGCAGCAGCAGCATAATAGGCTACAGCAGCAGCAGAACAGGCTAAGAGTTGGAAGCCTGAGGTGGGGGGGGGGGTGTCAGAGCCCATAAACTATAGGAAAGTGGGCAAGAGAGTGAATTGAGAGAGGGGCTTTAGAGTGAGTGTGTAGAAGAAATACAGAGAGCAGGGGCACCTCAGCCAAATCCACTGGGTGAGCCTGTAGCATTTCCAGCTATGCACTGCTATTCGGCTATGCTCAGGCCATTGAAGGGAGAGAGCCAGACTGTGAGAGTGTATGTGTGTCTGTCCATTTAACCATGACTGCATTTGTATGTTTTTGTCTGTCTGCACATGTCTTTGCAGTGGTGTGTCTGTATCCCTATGTATCTATGCCTGTCTTTATAAAAAATGCCTATGACTACTTGTATTATATGTAGTCCTATGTTTGTGCCTTCCTGCATGTATTTTTATTTTGTTTGCAGCTTTCTTTGTGCCACCTTGTCCATGTGTGTGTGTGTGTGTCTCCACATCTGAGTCTGCCCTGGGCCTTTCCCAGCATCCCATGCGGTATGGATTTACATGTGTCCCCAGCCTCAATGCACCTTCTGTTGCTGTCCTCTCTGATGTCACTTGTTAGCTCTGGCAGCACTTATTTCTAACTAACCTCTCTCCATCCGGCATCTTCTCTTCTTTCCAGCCCTTGGACCCCAATCATTTGTGAAGTTCTCTCTGCTGCATACAATCTCTAGCAAAAGGATAGAAGACAGAAACCCCATATGACCTCTTCTTTTTCCCTAGAACAGTCCCGAATCTTCCCTGGCCTGCAGGAGAGGTGGTTTTTCTTCACTCCATATTTGGGGAGCTGAAGGAAAAGGACTTTCTTTAGTTCTAAAAAAAATTTCCTGGTGTGGGCACAGGCATGTATGGCATATGCGTGCACACACACACAGCTAAGAGAGAGAATGGGAGAAAAAAATATCAAGGTCCCTTCTTTACTGAGAGGAGCTCGCATCTGTTGCCATAGCAACCCGCCCACTCCTTCCCCGAAAAATCACCAAGAAGAGGTGATGGCATCGAGGAGGGATTGGCTGATTTCTTTCTTTATTATTTTTTCCGAAAAAGGACTTTTTATAGCAAGAACAGGCCGTGAGAACCCTTGCCCATATCTTTCCATAGCTTTATTGGGATATGGAGGGACATCACCCCTCAACATCTATCAGAGAAGAGGAGGTGCATCTTTTCCATAGATTTGAGGGACAATGAAATCCTGGGAGAGAGCTGGAGGGTAAGTAGAGAGTCTGCTCCTTTAAAACATCCCTGATTAGGATTGCTTTTCTGGAATCTTGGGGCAAAGAATTGGACAAAGGGCTGTCAAAGTATATCCTGTCTTGGCCAGGACAGATGTATCTATGAGAAGGAGAAAGAGGGAGGAAGGGAATCTCACACACACACACACACACACACACACACACACACACACACACACTATCTCTTTCACACACACACACACTATCTCTCTCTTTCTCACACACACATACACACACAAACACACACATAGAATGAGTGAATATCACATGAGTATCACTGGATGGGTCTTCAGAGCACATGACAAGGTGCCAAGGAATGCAAACTCTCAGTGGTGGTCAGACAACTGGACAAGACTCAAGAAAGATCCACTAATGTAGTTGGTGGTACTGCAGTCGCCTGTGGTGAGGTCACAGGTGTGGCTACTTGATTTGCATCCCTGGGAACTGGGGTGATGGGCGAAGAATTTGGGGAGCATTGAAGCTTACCCTTCTTCATGTTAGTCCCAGCCTGTATCTCAAAGGTCCCTTCTAAAGCCTGGCCACCAGTCCCTGCAGCCATGTGACTTTCTCAAGTGAACCGTAGCCTCCTCCCAAAGGACAGCATGGTGGAGAGGAAGGGATTCCTTATTTCCACCTGTGCTTGGCCGGCTACAGACATGGGGCTGAAGGCTGGAAAGCCAGACTAAGAATCTGACTCTAGAAAGAAGCACCTCCCCCTTCCAGTGGGCTGCTGCCATCCTCAGCAGTCAAGGGCATGGCCTGGGGAGGGAGATTAGCTCTGAAGTGATGAAACAGAGGGATGAAAGGACTTCAGATTTGCTCTGATCTGTTAGCCTATTCTCATGACAAATCTGCCTCATATTATTATGCCCATTTGATAAATGGTGAAACTGAGGCTCAGAAACAGGAAATTACTGCCTAGTCGGGTGTGGCTCAGTGGTTGAACATCGGCCCAGGAACCAAGAGGTCACCGGTTTGATTCCCGGTCAGGATACATACTCAGGTTTCAGGCTTGATCCCAAGTGTGGGGCATGCAGGAGGAAGCTGATCAATGATTCTCTTTAATCATTGATGTTTCTATCTCTCTCTCCCTCTCCCTTCCTCTCTCTGAAGTTGATTAAAAAAAAAAGAAACATTAAAAGAAAGAAACAGGCCATTATTTACTCAATGTTACATAGCAAGTCGGCTCTTTTTCTTGCATTATGGGGTACAGCTGTGGTCTACAAATGCTGGCCTGCATGCCAAATATGCCCCACTGAGTGAATCTGTAAATGAAGTTTTTTTGACACACAGCTACATCCCTACCATTTATGGCTGTTCTCACCCCACAGTGGCAGAGCTGAAGAGGCGAGACTGTATGTCCTGGGAAGCCTAACTTATTTACCAATGGGTCCTTTACAGAAACAGTTTTCCATCTTTTAGAGTCGAGGATGAGTTCAAACCAGGCCTATCTCTGCATGTCTCTACTTTGTCACCCAGAAGCTCTCTGGGCCTAAGGCTGTTATTCCATCTCTTTACTCTTCCCCGTGGAGCAATGGTGTCCTGCACTCCTTAAGAGTGGAGAGGCGGGGAATGGGCGCCTCACCAGCTTCCAGCGTTTGTAGCTGTGTAGATGTAGCCTCCCCATACAGGGGTGATGCTCCACATTCTGTTCCCATGGCAACATAAGTTGGAGTTGGCAATGAAGAGTCAGGGTACTCCATTCCATTCCATCCCTATCCCAACCCCAGGCTCAGGGCTGCCTTTCAGAAAGGGGGGGGGGGACGGTGTCCTATATTTAGTGAGAAAGGTACTATCAGGGGAAAAAGTCCTGGTGGGAAGAAAATGACAGTGCTGTGGGGCCCCAGGCCTCCTGGAAGAATCCCTATGCACCTTCTCAGAAAGGTTTAGTGCCATGGCTAGAATGAGAGGAATCCAGAATTAGAATTCAGGTTTCCTGATTTCTAGTTCTTTCTATTTTTTACTAGATTGTTCATTTGAATTTTTGAGTGTAAAGGTTTTCTAACAGATTCCCAAGCATCCCCCCCCCACACCCCACCCCAGTTCAGGCCTAGGGCTCAGCAGCCCATGCATGAAAGTGTCACCCTCATAGAGCTGGTCTGTGCATTGGCTGTCTTATCTTCATCTGCATCACAGCAGGCGGTTTTTCTTTCTCCTAAGGCCCTTTCATTATGTTATCACTCCCCCAGTTCTACTTGCACCGAGAAGTATTCAGAACATTTTATCTATTTATGGTTATGAAATCAACAAATCTCATGTGAAGAGGGTACACGTTGGCACCCACGTGTTGAGACAGACAGAGCGGGGTGAATGGGCTGAGGGGCATGGAACCATGGAGGGGATGGGAGGGGGAGAGAGTAGCTCAGGTGGGAAAAGACGAAGCTTTTCTGGGCAAGGACCTGAAGGCAGGACTGAGAGATGAGGGCACAAGTAATGCCACGAGGAGCGAGTTAAACCAGCCATATTCCCAATGGGAGAGAAAAAGCAGTCATTTGAAAACTCTTTGAATGCAGAGCAGAGTACCGTGGGAGAGACAGGAGTGCAGGGCATTGGCCGTGACCTGCAGAGGCGGGAGGCCGGGAGGAAAAGACAGACCTTCTACCATTCATCTATTAGATCAGCCCAGTGCTCCCACCACCGCTCTCCAGTTGGTGTATTCCCACTTGCCCTGCTTGTCCTCCATTTGTGCCTGGGGCCCCTCCTCAATGCCCCCCACGGCCCCTTGTGCTTCTTCGTCCTGCATTGCCATGGCTTGTCTACTGGTGTCTCCTCCACCTGCATCTATGTCAGGTCTCGTGGGTCTCAGTGTCAGCATAGGCCTCTCAGTATGCACACATGCCCGAGGGCTGAGTTTGTAAACTGCCAGGCTCTGGCGATGCAATGGTTGGGTCACACACACCTGTTCTTAACCTCATGGAGCATCCGGGCTGGTGAGAAAGTAGGAATTGGATCAAGCCATGGAAGCGGGAGGAGGTATGCAGGGTGTTTGGGGAGAGCAAAGGAGGAGGTGGGGAAGCTGCCTGTCAAGGGATTGTTTGACTGGGCGAGGCTGTGCTGGGTTGGGTATGTGGGGGGGGGGGAGGGCCATGGACAGTGGAGTGCAGCCCTGTAAATGAGACTGCACAGGCACAGGTAGCCACAGAGGAAGCCACAGCAGCCTGTTAACACATGTGCTGTGTGAAGGCCAAGAGGGCCAATGCAGCTGATGGCAGCTGAGACCCCCAACTTGACCAGGCAGTTTGGCTCCTGTGCTACAGGCAGGACTGAGATGAGGCGGCTCAGTCTGGAGCAGAGAGTCTGTGAGGAAAAGACTAAGTTCTTTGCGGACAGGCAGGCGAGTAGGAGGGAGCCTGAGGTTCATAAGGCAGAGGGCGGAGGTCAGGGGCAGGCTCTGGGATGAGATGCCCACACGGAGTCCTGGCTCCTTCACATTGGGCAAGTGACTTGACCTCTTGTGCCTCAGTTTACCTATCTGTTAAATAGGCATGTGAAGAGAGAAATAGCGGCTACATCAAAGGATGAATGAGAAAACTAAGTTGAAGCTCTTGGCACAGCGCCTGGTACGCAAAGGAGCACAATAAATGTTGAATGATGAAACGTTAGTCATGATTTTAAATTTATGAAAAATATAATTTCAAACAAGGCTCTGAAGAGATGGCTGGGCTGCTTCGGGAGGCAGCACTTGCCCCGTCACAGTTGGTGTGGGGTCAGGGCCTGGGCAACCCACTGACGCTTCGCAGCCTTGGCCCAGTTTGGTCTGAGAGCTCCAGATGGGCTGGGCCAAGCTGGAGCTGCAGAGGTTCTGAAGAGAAGGGCGAAGAGGACAGCTGGGGGTCACACCACACCCTCCTGAGGGCCCAGCCTGGGTCCCCGTGTGCTCCTTCCTTGGGCGGCAGAGGCTCATGCACTGCTCAGCAAGTCCACGGAAGGAAGCCCCACCCGCCTCTCCAGTGCCCAGCCGCCACGTTCCCCTGAAGTGAATCTCACTGTGTTCTTCCCCAGCTTAAAGCCCGCACGGTTCCCATCGCTCCCCATCACCAAGAGTCCTCCTAGCCCTTCTGTCCCATCCTACTCACAGGGGCCTAGGCCACCACAGGCTCCAGATTCAAGGGTCTCCTTGTTACCACCTGAATCCACCTGGTAATGTGAGCGCTTACAGATGCAGCGCTTCCCTGGACCTTAAGTACCTAATGCGGCATTCACCTCCTCCAAACCTCGGGCGTCCCTGCGACTCTGGGCTGTTATTAATCCCACTCGCCCAGGGCCCAGTGGAGAGGAATGGTCCATGGGATCTCAGGAGAGATGGACAGGATTAAAGGCTGGGGTGGTCAGGGGAAAGCAGTAGGCTTGGGACCAGACCAGTGATAGAAGGGAAGCCCTAGAAGCAACACAGAGACCCCTGAGCATAGGAGGATGAGCCCCCACTAATGAGAATGCTGGAACTCAGGGAATGGGCTGGACCATGGCAAGAAGAGGATAGTGGCGATGATGGCCTATTGATGGAGCAGCTTCTGGAAGCAGAAAAAGATGGGCTTTCCATGCCTGTGGGGAGGGGAGACCAGGAAAGACCACTGGGCTGAAGGACATGCTCCTGAATGATCCAGCACAAAAAGGAGGAGGCTTGGAGGAACCTCTTCAGGACTCAAAGACCCGGGGAGAGTTGGAGGTAGGCTCAGGCCTGATGCTGGTGGACTGTGTTTAGGTGGGAGGATCAGGAGACGTGGATTCTGGTCCTCACTCTGCCATCAGCCTACTAGCGTGTTATGCAAGTTCCTTCCCCTCCCTGGGCCTCAGTTTCCTTATCTGCAAAAGGATGGGTTGGGCCACTTGGCCTGGAAAGGCCCTCTCACCTCTGGCAGTCCGAGCATCCCTGGGGCCCAGGTCCACCTGGCCAGTGCCTCCCAGTCTGTGGACCAGGTTTCAGGTACAGATGAGCCCATGTGCCCGGTGCTAGAGTCTGAGTGGGCCTGGAGCCCCAGAGCACCAAGTCCTCGGCCCTCGATGAGCAGGGCCACTGTGGGCCCTAGAGCCCTGGCCTGTGTGGAGGGAGGGAGAACAGTACTGGTGCTGACCCTGTGGTTTTCCTTCTTCAAACCCAACCTCTCAGGGGCTGTTCTCACAGGTCTGTGCCAGGTGTATCAGGGACTCACCATTGGAGAGATGCGATGGGTTTTACGGGGTGTAAAACAGGTCATCCGCAGAGAGGCCTGCCCGGCTGTGGCTGAAGTAACCCCAGCCTGCGTATTCCTTGGCTTCAGTCTGGTGGGAGGAGAAAACAGCCCCGAACTGTCCCACAGACCATCACAGAGAGACTCCACAGCCTGGCAAGACACCCCATTTCAGAGAATCCCAGACTCACAGTTGGAGCGGGGGGGGGGCCCCCGGAGATCATCCACTTGGAGTGACAGCCTAGCGCAGAGATGGAGTGGCTCATGCAACACGGCCAACACTTAGCACCAGGTCCCTCACACAGCCTTTGTGCGTCTCTCGAAGGCTGGCCTCTGGGATCAAGGTGAAGAGAAAGCCTGGGCCAAGAGGCAGAGCTCTGGTCCTGGCCTCGCCGTGTGACCTTGGTAAATAACGTCTCTTGGAAGGCTGCCTCAGTTTCCCCTTCTGTGCATTGAAGGATCAGCCCTGGCAATGGATGCCCTTTGGAAAAGCCATTCAAGGCTCAGGGCTAACTGCTCCAGAGCATGAATCTCTCTCCTTTT
Organism: Murina feae; assembly: GCA_004026665.1. Lineage (NCBI taxonomy): Eukaryota > Metazoa > Chordata > Mammalia > Chiroptera > Vespertilionidae > Murina > Murina feae. Next base: position 23,928 of record PVJC01012946.1, read on the forward strand.
CCAGACTTGCTCCCCATGGCTGGGCTGGATCTGATCCACCTCTGGTCCCCAGCCCTGGTCCAGAGTAAGAGCCCAGAGGTGTCGAGAGCCCACACAGCTCCTTGAGCCTAGTCGCGTACTTCACAGCTATCTTCCACAGTCCTGGTCAAATGCCTTCGAGGGTGCGGCAGGAAGAGTCCAGGCATTATCAGGATTGGGCAGGGGAGTCATTGGGTCCACATGGAGCCCTGCCAGAGCCTGCAGGCCACACCTCCATTCGCAGGCCAGCTGGCACTTGTAAGCAGTCTGGAAAAGGTCTGGCTCAGGAAAGTTCCAGAGAGTGGTGGGCAGCAGGAAGCCTTTGATGGAAGCAGATGTTCACAAGTAGCAACCTGGTTGTTTGGTCATTAGAGTCCATGGTAATCCAGAAGCTCCTCCAGAGTGAGATGGATCCAGAAAGCCCACCTGGGTCTGGACTCTACTGGGGAAAAAACAGCCGCTGTTGCCACAGTGGGTAGGGGAGCCTGGACTGCGTGCAGGGCAGGGGCGGAGCCTGGCATCCGGTGGCGGCTACTTTTAATTCAAGGAACAGGAGAATGACCTCCGTCTGGGAAGTCAGCATCCCCGGGCTCTGGCCCATGTTCTCCAGGAACAAGCATGCCACGCGAGCCTGGTTAAGTCACCACTTTTCTCTGGGCCTCAGTTTCCCTTTCAGTTTAATGAGAGGGTTGGGGAACCTGCTAAGGGTCTTCTAGCTAAATCCTAACCTGACCTCAGGCTGAGCCCAAGGAGAAAAGGGAAGGCAGGAGGCTGGAGGGAGCGTGGGTCTCCAAAGGCCCACGGTGGCCTCCCGGGCAGTGAAGTCCTCACCTGGTCACCCTGCGGCCTTGTCCAGAGAAGCTCCCCAAACGCGCTAGGCCTGGCATCCTGTTTCCTTCCAAGATTCCTATGGAACGGGAGTCTCCCCTGTTGAGAGAGGGGGGAGCGGGGGTGGGCGAGGGGCAAGGGCAGGACCTCCTTTCTCCATGGCTGAAATTTCCCTAAAGTGAGTGGAGGGCGCTGTGATGGGGCGGGGCCGGGTGGGGGGCAGGGGTACGGTGCAGGGGCTTCCCGAGCCCAAGTCCCGAGCCGGTCTCGCTGGCTGCTCGCGGGCGGGGGCAGCTCCCTGGCTCTGGCGGAGCCGCCACTCCGCCCGTTGCCTTTAAAGGCGCCAGCGCGCGCGCAGCGGCAGACGAGCTGCGGCTCTCTTCCAAAATAGGCAAGAACTGGGAAGCCGCGGGAGACCGACTGCGGGCGGCGCCGACGTCACCCGGGGCCTCCCTCCCCTCCGCCTGCATCAGGTCTCCATGGCAACGGCGTACCGTGACTGCAGATGAATGAGCTACACGGGAGGTGGAGCGCGCGCTCCCTCTTTCTGGCGTCTCGACCAGAGGCTGCACCCGGGAAGGGAATGCCGACCCGGCGCAAGGAGGAAGGGAGAGCCCTCATATTAAAAAAATAAAAAAAACAAAACTCCAATACTTTGTTGTGTCCCAGGAACCCAAGAGCTGCTCGGTCGAGGGACCCCCCAAGCTTCGGTTCAGGGCTCCTCAGCTCCCAGGGCTCCCTTTTATCCCCATCTCCCCTCTCACGTCATTAGCTCTCTGTGCCCCAAACGCTGAGGAGCAGCAGACATCGTGGGCTTAAGGCGCCACCGCGTGGCGGCTGGTGGCACTGTGTCAGGGAGGCTTGTGGCTGGGGTCCCTTCGTCTATGTCGCCCTCTGGTGTTTGCGAGAGGGAAGAGCATAAAATATCTCAGTCTCCACATTAGGACCCTAATTAACAAAGACACCGTTGACATTCCTTAACGTAAGTGAATGCCCCCGAGGTGCCAGACACTGTAAAGGTCAACTTGCCCCAGCTCAGTACGTCTTACGTACTACTGCCAGAGGTAAAGAAATAGTCATTCTCCAGCCAAACGTTCTGTAATAAACGCTCCAGGGCGTAGAAACAATAGTGGCTTACAGTTAACCTTTTACAGCCAAAAGAGCAGGTCACGGTTTAGCCAGGGGTGGCGGGTTCTAGGAATTTAACCTTTCAAAGGTATGAGTCTGTATCCTGTGTTGAGAAAGAGAGCAACTAACTTTGTATGTCACCTTCTTATGGTTTTTGTGAATAAAAGCTTGCTTCTGTGTCTGGTCGGAGATGCAGTCTCAGCCCTCCCTTGGGTGGGGTGCTGGCGCTGCAGACCGCTGGCCGGCTGAATAAAGGCTCCTAAATTCTACCCTTCGGCTCCGGTGGTCGTCACTTGCGGGTCGCCCCATAACATTTGGAGGCCCCATTGCGAGATAAAATCCGGCCCGTTGCCGGTGGACACCCCAGTAGAGGAAGCTCCAGTCTCCATCCCGGGTCCCAGGGAGGCGGAGTGTATCCTTCCAAATTGTGATCGGAAAGAGCAAGCCACCTGGACCTCCAGTGGGGAGGTAAGAATCTGGTTTCTGGTTTCTGGTTGTGGATCGTTCCTCTCGGGGACTGTTGGAGGGCTGGACGCAGCAGAACCTCCTGGTCTGGACTCCTGGTCGTGAGGGCGCCTGGGGTCCCTGGTTTTTGGTTTTTCTGGTTTTTGTTAGTCTTAGCTGTAGTGGTCATGTCTGTCTTGTCTTTGTTGTCTTCGTGTTTGTAAGAATGGGTCAGGGACAGTCGTCTGTGTGTACCCCCATACAATGTTGGTTTTTTTGTGTGGTTTTTTTGGTGAATTTCTAGGACTTCAAGCAGCGAGCAGGAGGATATGGATATGATGTTAATGCTTTTGATTTACAGCGATTCTGTGAAAGGGAGTGACCCACATTTCAGGTTGGCTGGCCAGGTGTGGGGTCCGTCGACCTCGCGACTGCCTAACGGGTCCATCATGTTGTATGTGGCCAGCCGGGCCACCCCGACCAAATTCCATACATCCAGGTCTGGCCTGACATCCTGAACAAAAAAGCCCCAGTGGCTAAAGACTCGTCTCAGACAACAAAAACAATTGGGACAGAGACAGACAGTTCTCTTGGCCACTCCGGGGAAAGGGAAGGCTCAGCCCGTTCTTGAGAGCGACCAGGAGGAGAGTTCCCCGCAGGCTAGACCACTCCCCTTTGTGCCACCTCATCCGGGTTCCTCTGAGGGGGACCCAGAGCCCCTGCTTCCTCTGGAGAAAAAGCCGTTCCCTCCGGAACCCCCCGGGCAAGTGTTGTCTCCAACAAACCCTTTTAGTCCCTCGCACACCTGGCAGGGAACCCCTTATGGGTTGCAGGGTGTTCCCCGGAGTGAGCCAGAGCAGGTGGAGCAGGCGGTGCCGCAGGTGGCTTCCTTGTTGCCACTCAGGCAGGCATGACCCCCAGCCCTGACGGACAGCCCTTCATGGCCTATGTCCCTTTTTCCACCAGTGATCTCTGCAATTGGAAGAATCAGAGCCCCTCTTTTTCTCAGAACCCTCAGGGGTTGATCTCCCTCCTCGAGTGGGTCTTTTTCACCCATCAGCCAACCTGGGATGATTGCCAACAACTCCTCCAGACCCTGTTACTCCTGAGGAGAAGGAGAGGATTAAAGCAGAGAGCTGAAAGCTAGTACTTGGACCCGATGGACAACCCTCTACTGACCCAAGGAGAGTGAAGACTATCTTCCCAGCGGGAAGACCTCAGTGAGACCCTAATTCAGATAGAGGGAGGGAGGCTCTTGACCAGTATCGCCAGACTCTCCTGAGGGGACCTGGGCAGCGGCTCGAAAGCCCACGAACCTGTCAAAGGTCGCAGAAATGGTTCAAGGACCAAACGAAAGCCCAGCCGCATTCCTGGAGAGGCTGTGTGAGGCATACCCGGTGTACACTCCTATAGACCCGGATGCCCCAGAAAACAGGTGGGCTATCAATATGGCGTTTGTGTCCCAAGTCGGCCCCAGACATTAGAAGGAAATTACAAAAGTTAGAAGGCTTCGAGGGGAAGTTAATCTCTGAACTGGTGGAGGTTGCTCAGAAGGTTTTTAACCATCATGAGGATCTGACCGCCGGACTGAATACCAAAATGGCAAAAGTTTTATTAGCTCAAAGAGCCCCAAGGGGAGGCTGAAAGGAAATGGTGGCAGCAGTGGGGCCTCAGAGGTAGGCTCGGAAAGGACCAGTGCACCTACTGCAAGAAAGAGGGACACTGGAAGCAAGAGTGCCCAGAAAAGCCGGGAGCTCAGGCGGCGCCTGTATTAGTAGATTAGGGCCATCAGGGCTCTACCGGCCCCAGAGAGCCCCGGGTAACGTTGAGACTAAAGGAAGCGGGGATCCTAGTCCCTTGTCAGCATGGAACACCCCTTTGCTACCCGTCCAGAAGCCAGGAACAGAAGATTGCAGGCCAGTACAGGACTTCAGGGAAGTAAATAAGAGAGTAGAGACTATACACCCCATGGTGCCCAACCCATATACTCTTTTAAGCCTCCTTAAGCCCATTCACCAGTACTATTCTCTCTTGGACCTGAAGGATGTCTTTTCCTCCCTCCTGCTGGCACAGCAAAGCCAGCCAGTTTTCGCTTTCGAGTGGACGGACCCTGAGGAAGGGGAGTCGGGCCAGTTAACCTGGACCAGGCTTCCCCAAGGTTTCAAAAACTCCCCCACCCTGTTTAATGAGGCTCTTAACCAAGACGGCAGAGACTTTCGCCAGGACCACACCGGTATTACCCTGCTCCAATATGACGATGACCTTCTCCTGGCGACTGAGAATAAAGGAGACTGCAACCAGGCCACACGGGATTTGCTGAGGACCCTGGACCATCTTAGATACTGTGTCTCTGCTAAGAAGACCCAACTCTGCACAACCCGGGTAACCTATCTCGGCTACAACATAGAAGGAGGTAAGAGAACCCTGTAGCGTTCCTGGAAGCTGTCGGGTACTGTAGACTAGCACTGTACCTATCCGAAAAGACTGGGCCCTGTGGCATCCGGATGGCTGAAATCCTTGCATCTACATGCTTTTGCCACAATACATATACATGGGGCACTATACCAGGAACCAGGACTCTTAACCTCTGGGGGAAAGGACATACCAGAAATCTTCAACCTCCTAGCAGCCGTTTGGGGACCCCAGGAAATAGCAGTAGTTCATTGCTGAGGACATCAGAAGGATGATCTACCTGTAGCCTGGGGAAACCAACTTGCAGATCAAACAGCCAAGGAGGTGGCAAAAAGACCAGTAGGGCCCCTTGAGGTACTACTGGCCATACCCCCCAGAGAACTGCCACAAAAGCCCACATCTGAGCTCCCCGTGGGACAAGGAGGATACCAGTATCTCCTGGTTTTTGCAGACACCTTCTCCAGATGGTCTGAGGCATACCCATCCAGGACAGAGACAGCACAGGTGGGAGTTAAGAAACTCCTTTCTGAAATCGTTCCTCAGTTCGGCCTACCACTATATATGGGGTCCGACAATGGCCCGGGGTTCATCGCCAAAGTCACTCAATCGCTAGTTAAGGCCCTTAGGGTAACTTGGAAGCTACATTATATCTATAGATCTCAGAGTTCTGGACAGGTAGGAAGAATAAATCGGACTCTTAAGGAAACATTGACAAAGCTAAAATTAGAGACTGGCGAGAACTGGGTGAGCCTCCTTCCTTTTGCCCTACTCAGAGCTAGATGTACTCCGTACATAAAGGGGCTAACTCCTTATGAAAGCATGTTTGGCAGACCACCACCCCTCCTCCCCAGCTTACGAGAAAAGGAGCGTGCCCAGTTGTCTACCCATAATTTGCTTAAGTCCTTACAGGCACTCCAGAACTGCTCCACGTCAGTCCGCCGGCTGGTGCAGGCAGCACACAAAGAGGACCAGAAGCAGTCGCCTGTGGCTCATCCCATCTACATTCCAGGGGACCTGGTCTGGGTGAAGCACCACGACCCCGGTAGCCTCGAGCCCCGCTGGACGGCCCGTTCCAGGAGATCCTGAGCACCCCAACCGCAGTCAAGGTTACAGGAAAGGCACTGGATTCACCGTACCCAAATCACCATACATGGGACAGTAAGAAACACCACCACGGGAGCCCCACATATAGAGAGACTTCCAGATGGACTATGCCTTTGGGGACACGGACCAGCGGCCATCACTTTAGAGGATGTCCAAGAGACCGGGACTTGTGTCTTACCTACTAATTACCCTCTGACCTCCTCCCTCTATGCTGAAGTCTGTGACACCACCATCCTGCCACCTAGAAACTACTCAGGGGAAATGGCCACTTGCCTGGTAGCCCCGAATGGAACCTGGTGGACTTGCACAACAGGAATTACACCGTGCGCCTTTCCCCTGCTTTACAGCACCCTACGGACCCCGGACGATGTATCTTAACCCATATTTTGCCCCAGGTTTACTGTTACTTGGGGAAAGGAGGGCGAGAACACCCCAGGCTTGAACCCAGACGGTTCAAAAGGGCTCCAGTCCTAGTTCCCCTCCTAGTGGGGTTAGGGCTTGCCAGCTCTGCAGCTGTAGGGATGGCTGCCTGGTTACTGGGCACCAGAACTACCGAGAATTGAGTAGCCAGATAGACCAGGACCTCAGTACTCTAGAGAAATCAACTGAACAGCTGGAAGTTTCTTTAAGCTCACTAGCTGAAGTAGTCCTTCAGAACAGAAGAGGCTGGACCTCTGCTCTTAAAACAAGGTGCATTATGCCTCGCCTTAGGAGAAACTGTTTAATTAAGCCATCAAAGAATTAAAGACTGAGCCAAATGGAAAATTAGGCAGGCTTTATTGGGAGCAAATGGGCGAGTTCACCGGTCCCGGGAAGGGAGAGGGGCTGGTGGAGCCGTGCCCGAACCCAACTGGGCTGCGTTTTTAAGGCCTGGGGCAGGTAAGGGAGGAGAGGGGTTTGGTAGGAGGAAGTGGTCCTTGGAACGTATGGAGCTTCCCCCGCTGGGTGCTGCTGGCGCCAGGGGCTATGGATGAGCAAGCAGTTCCAGGATCTCACCATTGTTGCTGCTTATGCTCAGGGCTTAAGGTCAGGGCTTAAGGTCAGGGACCTGGGGTGGGGGATGATCTATGATTTCCTCGGCCAGGTGAATGCTTGGACAGCTTGGACATTCCGGACTCTCTTAATAGGGATAAGGGGCGGCAACTCAAGTCAATTAGCTACTTCCTGCTGAGGCAGGACGACGGAGGGGGGGGCGTTTAAGAGGTCCGGGAGTCCATAATAGTCAGAGGCTGGTACTGGTGCAGCATCATTTGGTGAACTGAGACTCTGGAAATTTCCTTGAAGTGTTCCTGGAGAAACCGCAGAAAACATGGGGCAAGCATGATTATTAAAAAAAATAATGATTAATGGCCCTATTATGGGGGCCAGAAGAGAGAACATGGATGACTGCCACCAAGTGGTAGACTCAGATTGACACCTGCGTAGATGGAGATCTTTGCTCAGCTTCTGGAGAGACTCCACCTGAGTCTCTACAATACCTGATTCATTGATGTAGTAACAGCATTCCTCCCTTAAGAAGAGGCAGGTGCCCCCTTTTTCGGCTGTGAGGAGGTCCAAGGCCTGGCAATTCTGGAGAGAGATTTGGGCTAAGGAGGTTATCTGTCTTTGTAGAGAAGCCAGAGAGGCAGCTGAGGCATCTACCGCAATTTGGAGGCGGTCACTTAGGTCCCTGCTGAGATTACAGAGTGGGCTAGGGCCCCTGCCCCCAGTCCCAGGGCCATAGTGGGTGTGGCGAGAGAAAGACCAGCCACCAGGGGAAGGAAGACTGCTCATCGAGTTCTAAGGAGAGAGGGTCCTGACAGAAGATGAATGAACTCAGCGGGGTTGTAGATTGTAAATTGAGGAACAAGGGTTACTGGGACGCAGAGACAGGCTGGATGTATTGGGAACGTGAGATTTTTTGAGATGGTTCCGTTACACCAGAAGAAGGTTCCTGTGGGTTCAGTGAGGTTGGAGAGAGGTGGTTTGGTTATGCCGCAAAGATTGGAGGAGGCATTGGAGTAGCAGAAAGGGAACTGGGTACTGTCAGGGTCTAAGTATGGGGAGATGTCTTGAATGGGAGTAATATGTGCGGCTGGCTGGGAGACAGAATTGTTTAACGAGAAGGGAACAGGGATGGCTGTCAATGGGGGGCGGCCCTACGGGCGGGTGTAGATTGCTCAGGTCCAGGAGAAGGAGGAGGAGGAGGGTGACTGAGAAGGGCCTTAGTGGGGCCCAACACCTTACATTTATAGAAGTCATGCTGCTCCGGGGTGCTCTTGAGTCTGGAGAGGTGGTGCCAGGACGGATTGGATTGCCAAGCAGTTTGGCTGCGGTGGGGGTTGTAAGGATTACAGTGTGAGGCCTTAAGGAGGACTGGATTACCAGGGTGAAGGGCTGGTCCCCTGGAGCCTTGGTCGGTCGGTTCTGCCTTGCCCCGTTGCCTTCATTACCGCATGTGTCTCCAGGTGGTGTTTGTCCCTCATTGCACCCCCACCATGCACAGCCCCTGGGGGGCCATTGCACGGCTGCCGTAGGCCTGCAGGGTCACAACTAAGGCTTGAGTTTGCAGGTCCACCTTCTGTTGAAGGAGGCTGACTGCCTGCTCCTCACGGGCATTAAAATTTTAAGGCCTTGTTCCCTAGATCTCCGACCAGGGGTTTGAGGGAAGTTCCCGGAGGGGACAGAGGAAAGGAGAGGGGCTTGTGCACACCTGTGTGCTAACTAGGGAAGCAGTCCGGGATGGGGAGAAGTTGCCTGGCTTGGGCAGGGGAGGGATGGGCGGTGGGCTCCCAGCTGCAGGCTCCAGTGGTGGTGGGGCCAGAGCAAGCGGTGTCCCACAGACCGAGGGAGGAGGCTGAGGGGACAGAAGTTCCTCAAACCCCGTGCAGACTGAGAGAAGGGACTGTGGGGCTGTGGTGGCAGCATGAGGGAGGAAGGCAGAGGGGTGGAGGGAGATGCTGGCTAACTCGGACTGACCCTGCGGGACAGTGGAGGAGGGAAGGGGGAGGAGCAGCACACACTGGTTCTGGGCAGTCGGAGACAGGCGGACTGCGCAAGAGGGGCGGGGTGGCTTCGCGCAATGGCACGGGGTCGGGGGAGGAGAGGAGCAAGAGGCGACTGAGGGTCGGCATCCAGAGAGAGGGAGGGAGGGCGGGGGGCCTGGCCCTCTGAGCACACCCTCCGGCTCTGGTAGCACCTGCTGTGGCCACGGAAGACAAGGGGTGGGGGGAGTTGGTGTCCGCGTTGCCTGCTGGAGAAAGGTTCGAGAGGGAGGAGGAGGACAGGGTACAGACGGTGAGGTAGAAGGAGGTTTTTGGAGGGAGGCGGATGAAAGATTTCAGAGGCTTAGATGAGGCAGTGAGGAGTGAAGCAGTACCAGTAGGCAGAGAAAGCTTAGGGAGGGGCGGGAGCGCAGACAGGGAAAGACTTGGAGAAAGGCCTGGGAAAGGTCCTGGAAAGAAAAGGGACCAGTCCCTCAGACGCGGCAACCTCCCTGAGTGGGCACAGGGGAGCGGGAGGGCCGTGGGACCGGGTGTGAGAGGCGACCAGAGAGACGAGGCAGGGATCCGGAGCGGGTTCCGGAGAAGGGGTGGAGGTAGAGGAAGGGGCGGTGGTTGGGAATGCAGGGGTGGTTGGAGTTGTGGGGGTAGAATACGGCGGCGGGAATATGGGGGCGGCGGAGTGGAGAGATAGTCGGGGAGGTCAGGGGTGAAAGGAGGCAGAGACATCAAGTTGGATGGACATGGAGCTTGGGCTAAGAGGATCTGGTGGGTAGAACAGTGGGGACAGAGATCGTAGCGGGAACGTTTGCTCCCAAAAAAGGCCTGGACATAGGGTACCTCAGAATCTTTACCCGTCCTTCTGCGATAATTGTCTAGATCTCATAGGACATTAAAATCGAAGGTGCCAGTCAGTGGCCAATGAGACTGGTTGTCTAAAGGATATTGTGGCCAGGTCCTTTGGGAGAAAAAAAATGAGGCGCTTAGCCTTGAGGGTTTGAGAGTACTCCAATTTGGAAAAGTTTTTGAGGAGACACCCTAGAGGCGTCTGTGGATCGATCTTGGATTCGGAGGATTCCATGGTTTAGGGGAGAGCCCCGTCTGTTCTCCGAGAGACGGGGGGAGTCTGCCAAGAGAGGCGTCCCTCGGTTGACGAAAACCCAAAATCGGACGGGGACCCGCTAGAGGCCAGGGACATCTCCCATGGTCTCTAGGGATCAGACGGGGACCCGCTAGAGGCCAAGGACGTTTTCTGTGGTCTCTAGGGATCAGATGGGGTCCTCCAGGAGGACAGAAGGAGTCTCGACACAGCCGTGATTTCGGACGAGAGCCCCGGACGGTGGTCTTGGAGAACAGAAGGTGGGAGGGAGGAGAGGTGGGGGTCCTGGCCCTCCACACCCTCAGAGCAAAAGCGAGAATGGAGATGGACTTACGGAGGAAGGAAGGTTCCGAGGGAATCCAAGATGGAACAGGAGACAGCTTGCTGGGGAGATGGGTCCAGGCTGGCCAATCTACTCAGCTCCTCCAGTCACTCAGAATCTGGAAGTTAGCCTGGGCAAGCTTCCGATGCCCGCTGCTTCCCAGGTCATAAGAGTGAACCGGGCGAGGATCGTCCAGGTCCGGGGACCTGGTTCTGGGTTTCGGCACCAAGATGTTTAATTAAGCCATTGAAGAATTAAAGACTGAGCCAAATGGAAAATTAGGCAGGCTTTATTGGGAGCAAATGGGCGAGTTCACCGGTCCCTGGAAGGGAGAGGGGCCGGTGTAGCCGCACCGGAACCAAACTGGGCTGCGTTTTTAAGGCCTGGGGCAGGTAAGGGAGGAGAGGGGTTTGGTAGGAGGAAGTGGTCCTTGGAACATATGGCGCTTCCCCCCTTGGGTGCTGCTGGTGCCAGGGGCTATGGATGAGCAAGCAGTCCCAGGATCTCACCATTGTTGCTGCTTTTGGTCAGGGCTTAAGGTCAGGGACCTGGGGTGGGGGATGATCTGTGATTCCCTTGTCCAGGTGAATGCTTGGACAGCTTGGACAGAAACCTGCTGGGTTGTTTTGTTTTAATATATTTTATTGATTTTTTACAGAGAGGAAGGGAAAGGAATAGAGAGTTAGAAACATTGATGAGAGAGAAACATTGATCAGCTGCCTCCTGCACACTCCCAACTGGTAATGTGCCCGCAACCAAGGTACATGCTCTTGACCAGAATTGAACCTGGGACCCTTGAGTCCGCAGGTCGACTCTTTATCCACTGAGCCCAACTGGTCAGGGTGAAACCTGCTGTTTTTACACCAACCACTCAGGGGTCATTAGAGAGTCTCAGTCAGCTCCAGAAAAGACTAGCAGATTGGAAGGAGGCCCGACGGGCAGAGGGCAACTGGTATGAAAACCTTTCCTCCTGGTCCCCTTGGCTGACCACCCTCTTATCGTCCCTAGTGGGCCCGATAATCCTCCTGTTGCTGGGTCTCCTCTTCGGCCTTGCATTGCCAAATGCCTCCTCGATTTCATACAAAGCCGAGTACAGGCTGTAAAGTTCATGATTTTACACACCCAGCACTCCAGAATCTTAAAGGAGGACGCTGAATCAAGGATTTGATTCCAGTAAAGACCAGTAGGGAACGTAAAGGTCAACTTGCCCCAGCTCAGTATGTCTTATGTACTACTGCCAGAGATAAAGAAAGTCATTCTCCAGCCAAACGTTCTGTAATAAACGCTCCAGGGCGTAGAAACAATAGTAGCTTACAGTTAACCTTTCACAGCCAAAAGAGCAGGTCACGGTTTAGCCAGGGGTGGCGGGTTCTAGGAATTTAACCTTTCAAAGGCATGAGTCTGTATCCTGTGTTGAGAAAGAGAGCAACTAACTTTGTATGTCACCTTCTTGTGGTTTTTGTGAATAAAAGCTTGCTTCTGCGTCTGGTCGGGGCTGCAGTCTCAGCCCTCGCTTGGATGGGGTGCTGGCGCTGCAGACCGCTGGCACCCTGAATAAAGGCTCCTAAACTCTACCCTTTGGCTCCGGTGGTCGTCTCTTGCGGGTCGCCCCATAACAACACTGCTGAGTGCTTGCTGGTATTACTTCATTTCGTTCTCACAGCAACCCTGCAATGTAGATGAGGAGGAGGAGGAGGAGGAGAAGGAGGAAGAAGAGGAGGAGGAGGAGGAGGGTCGTGATTATTACTATGACTGCTGCCATTTTACAGATGAGAAAAGCCAGCTAAGAGAAGTTGCGGCTTGCCTAAGGTCCCACAACTGTAAGGGGCAGAATTGCCACCTGAACTCATGATTGTGGGCACAATGCTTGACCCCTCCCTTCCAAACCCTTTGATTCACTTCAGAGTCTCTTGAGATAAGCAGGACAGCATTTATTAAAATTATTCCCATTTTTCAGATAAGGAGACAAGGCTCATGGAAGTGAAATGTTTTGCTGGAAGTTTCTGCAGCCATGGATAGAGTACAGGTCTCTAGGACCCTGGTCTAGGGATTTTTAGGATGAGGTGGCAGGCTAACAGGGAATATACAGCATACCCCTGCGAGACCTTCCTGCTTAGCAGGACAGACTGAGGAGCTAGCTCATGCAGAGGCACTCCTCCATTAGCAAATGCAGCAGCCCAAGGCCAGGTGAGGGGCAGGGACTCTTCCCCCATCCCCAGGGCTTTGAGAGTTCATGGCAGCTACATGCTCCATTTCCTCCCTGTATTTGAGGATAAGCACTTCCTGGCCTCCGCTTGCTGCCCTGCTTTCCAGGGAATAACTGTCCTCAGGTCTATTGCCTTCCTGTATTCCTGCAAAGATGCTGACTCCATGCAAGTCTCTGGGCGTTGTTGGGGTTAATTCTTACTGGCTTGTATTTTGGGATGAACAGGAACACCTCGTCCTTTAGGTTTGTTGTAAGCTTTGACCAGGTGATTGGGTTTATTAGCTAGTTGCTTTGATTTTAAGTGGCGATTTATGGAGATTTAAACTCTCTCTGCTGCCGCTGCTGTCTTCCCCATTACTCTTAGCTAACCCACCTGGAGATGCTGAGGATTTGCATGTAAACCATTAAAGGGAACGCAAAGAACCAGTGTTTGCAATGTCTGAATCTCCAGTTGAAGGCCCTGCTGCCAGCGTCATTTAGATTTATCAGGAATTTATAGCAACCCATTAGCTACAAGGCATGTTGTCCCCATGTGGGTGACAGTAACTCCACTTATTAGACCTGGACTTCCAAGGCCTGCAATGGCCATTTTTGTTCCATTCAAAGGGCACCAGGTCAGTCAACATCTTCCTTCACCCTGGATGGCTCTGCTGTTTTCCTACAAGCTCGTTAACAGGATTTGCTGCCATTCCAGCAACCCTGAGAGTGTTGCAGAGACCCATCCAGAAGTCACCTTTATCCAGACTTCCCCAGATGTGTCCCCTAGTAGCTTCTCCTAAATGCTTTCCTACTGCTTCTTTTGGCTGCTGACTGGTATTGGGGCACCCTGGGAAGCCACGGCCCACATGGCCTGGGTTCAAAGGCCTGGAGAAAGGGCTGATGCGCAAATTAATACACAGATGGGAATAGAAATTTGGGAATTATGGGGGAAGCCAGATGTGAACTTATTCAAGTGACTAAGCTCCACCGAATCTCCGCACCCATCTCCTCTTCATTTGCTGGAACACACAGTTGCCTTTGAGGAATGCAGACAGGCCTATCAGTGTAATGTGCAGGAAACAGTGAAAGGTTATCAGCTTAGGGGGCTGCCTTTGGCCATTAAGTCAGCAGCAAGTGATAACAGGCAGATATTCAGCCTCTGAGTATCAGAGCCCTTCTGACCTTTTCTCCATGTTGATCTTGGCTTCCAGCAATTCCCCCTTCTTTGCTTTCTTAATAGATGTTGGAAGGAGTATATGTCACTTGCAGAGCTCAGGTCCTTTTTAGGACTTTTATTCCACACCTACAGACTAAGATTAAGCATAGAAGAACAAGAATGAGACAGGCAAGGCAATAGTGGTTATGCTAAAAGGCAAATGTAAGGAGATCCAGTGAAAAGGATTAAGTCCTTTTATGTCCTTTTTTAAATTGCTGCTAGGCATCTAAGGAATTTGTTTGTAACTTTGCCTGGGATAATTTTACAATTCTAGAGGCCCGGTGCACACTTGGCAGGGGATGGGGGGGGTGGGCATTCCTCAGCCCGGCCTGGCCTGTGCCCTCTCACGGTCTGGGACCCCTCGGGGGATGTCCACCTGCTGGCTTAGGCCCACTCCCCGGGGGAATGGGCCTAAGCTGGTAATCAGACATCCCTCTGGCAGCCCGGGAGCCCTCAGGGGATGTCCACTTGCCAGAGGGGAACAGGCTTAAGCTGCAATTGGACATTCTTAGGGACATCCTTAGCGCTGCTGAGGAGGCAGGAAAGTCTCCTGCCACCACCGCTGTGCTGACAGCTGTCAGCCTGGCTTGTGGCTGAGCAGAGCTCCCCCTGTGGGAGCACACTGACCACCAGGGGGCAGCTCCTGCATTGAGCATCTTCCCCCTGGTGGTCAGTGTGTGTCATAGTGACCAGTTATTACCAGTGGTTCTGCTGTTATGGTCAATTTGCATATTACCCTTTTATTATATAGGATAGAGGCCTGGGGTACAGGTGGGGGCCTGCTGGTTTGCCCTGAAGTGTGTCCCGGATCAGGGTGGGATTCCTGCTGGGGTGCCTGTTCCATTAATTTATCTATTTGGCCCGGCTGGTGTGGCTCAATGGTTGAGCATTGACCTATGAACCAGGAGGTCACAGTTCAATTCCCAGTCAGGGAACATGCCTGGATTGCAGGCTGGATCCCAGTTGGGGTTGTGTAGGAGGCAGCTGATTGATGACTCTCTCTCATTGATGCTTCTGTCTCTCTATCCCTCTCCCTTCCTCTCTCCCTAAAAGTCAATAAATACATATATATTTTGAAATGTGTCTGCTGGGAAGTAGTGCACTCCTGAGGAATCCTGTCCAGAGGAGGTGATCAGGAAAAGGGGTCCAACTGGAACCAGGAGG
>PVJC01012947.1:0-38824 GCA_004026665.1 Murina feae
TTGCAGGCGTATGGATGGAGTTGGAGAACATAATGCTAAGTGAAATAAGCCAGTCAATGAAAGAAAAATACCACATGTCCTCACTCATCTATGGATAATAATAACCATTATAAACTGGTGAACAAAAATAGATTCAGAGGCAGAGCAACATCAAACAGACTGTCAAATTACAGCAACAAGGACAGGGACGTTGGGGGGGTGGGTAACAGATCAGACATGGGACTTTTGTGTATGCATTTAAGCATAACCAATGGACACAAAACACTGGAGGTAGGGGATGTGGGGGGAAGGGCAGGGAGAAAAAGAGATATATGTACTAATCTTTGTAAAGCTTTATATAATAATAATTTTTAAAAAATTTAAAAAAAGACTATAAGATTACATTTTATGGTGAGAGAAAATGATTCCACTATTGGACTTGTGTAGTTCAAGATGTTTTGGAAATATCTGATGGAAGAAGGCAATTGAATTCATTGGTTATGCAGATCTGAGGCTCAGAAGAGAAGTCTGAGTTGGGCACTAACTGTGATAGTCACTGGCATCTACAAAGATAACTGAAGCAAAAATATAAATGCCTGGAAAGAATGTATGGGGTTAAAGGAAGAATGGGCAAAAGTTGATGCATTGAGAAATTCTGACACCCAATAGCTAGGTAGACCAGATGAACCTGCAAGTGAGATAAAAAAGGAGGAGCCAGCCAGGTGGGAGAAAAACCAGAAGACTGTGCGATCATAGGAGCCAGGGAAATAGGCTGAGAAGTAGGCAATGGTCAACACAATGGATTGCTGAGTGGCAATACAGGCGAGGACTGAAAAAACCCCTTTTATTAACTGACAAAAAGGTCACTAGTGACTTAAGAACTGTTTGAATGGAGTGATAGTTTGGATTGATCTGAGTGACACATGCCAGAATTGAGTTTCTGAGGAGAAAATGGAGAGAGTAAGTACAGACAGAATCAAGCAGAAACCTCCCACTCAGGCTAAAAGCCAAAGTCCTTGTGATAATCTAAAAGATCATAAAACCTGCTCCCTCCTACTTCATCAGCTTCTCTTGCCTTTCTCACTCCAGGCACAGTGATCTCCTTATTCTTCAAATGCACCTGCTTCTGTCTCGTGACTTTTGCTTTTGTTGTTCCTTCAACCAGGAACCTGTTCCTCCATATAAATAAATAGTTGCTCCTCAACACTTCAGGTGTTTGCACAAAAATTATTTTCTCAGTGAGCTCTCTCATAACTATCCTATTTAATATTAAAATTCACCTGTCACACCTGCGCTCACTATTTCACTCCCTGCTTTATTTGCTGTCTCATCATCTGACAGATCATATTTTTTTGTGCTTAACAATGTATCTCACACCGCCTCCTCCAAAGAATGTCTTGAGAGCAAAGTATTTTGATGATTTTATTTACTAGTATATTATCAGTGCTTAGGAAAGAGTCTATCTATTATATAATAAGCATTCAAATAAATGTCTTAAAAATAAAATATTTGAACAAATATAATAAACTAGGGGCCCGGTGCACAAAATTCGTGCATGGGGGGGAGGAGGAGTCCCTCAGCCCAGTCTGCCCCCTCTCACAGCCTGGGACCCCTCAGTGGATGTCCTATGATGGCCCCAGTCTGCCAGGCACCTTTTGTGTGTGTGTGTGTGTGTGTGTGCGCGCGCGCATGTGTGTGTGTGTCGCCACTGGGGACCTGCCCCCACCTGCATCTGAGGCTTGGAGCAGTCCTCCTGTGTGTGTCTACCTGCTGGGGGCCTGCCCCCAGGCACACCGTGGAGGCTTGGAGCAGGCACACCCTCTATGTTGATCTCTCAGACTCTTGCCCTCCCCTGCATATTGTTCTCTTTTTTGAGCTGTGGCCAGGGCTGGGTGCTGCATGCCTCCCAAGCTTGCCTACTGCCCATCTTCCTCCAGCCACCAGAAAGCAGGGAAAACCCCGCCTCGTGGTCAGGCCAGCCTTTTCCTGCTCCCTGATCCCCGGAAGGGACCTGGGAAGCCGCCAAGCAGGCCGAGATGCCCCCGCTTCCTCTTTCCCACTCACCGGTACCCTGCTGCCTTGCTTTCCCACTCCCCAGTGCCCCACAAAGGGCCTGGGAAGCCGCCAAGCAGGCCGAGACCCCCGCCGCCTCTTTCCCACTCCCCAATGCCCAGCAAAGGGCCTGAGGAGCCGCCAAGCAGGCCACCAACCCTGCCACCTCTTTCCCACTCACCGGTCCTGGGTCCTGCGCTGTTCCGCCCTGCAGCTGCTCTGTGCACTCAGGAGGTCCCTCAGCCCGGCCTGTGCCCTCTCACAGTCTGGGACCCCTCAGGGGATGTCCACCTGCTGGCGTGCCTGACCAGGCTGGGTGACGGGCTGATGGCTGTGTGCAGGCTGGCCAAGCCCCCCAGGAACATCCCTCACCCCATTGGGTTGTGGCCAGCATGGGTGATGCGCTGATTGGCGCTTTCAGGTTTTAAGGCTGCCCACAGCTCCCATTGACCCAATGTCTCAGCAAGGCTGGCTGGACGCAGGTTGCTGGGGTTTGTTTATCTTCTATAATTGATGCTGTTCCTTTAAGCCGGCCTTCTAACTGAAGCCTCCTCTCTGCTTCACCTGGCGGCGTCTATAATGACACAATGTTACTTTTACTGGTTAGGCCTGGGCTGCTGTGTCCTTCAGCTCCCGAGGATTCTATGATTGTTATTATGTTGCAAACCTGTGTTTTGCTTGAGGATAAGGAGCGGAGCGGGCGCAGCTTCACTTTCGCTCCTGCCTCAATGGAAACTGCCATTTACTCAGGTCCGTGAGTGGCGGCCTCCATGTTGGCTGGGCTAATTTGCATACAGCCGCTCTGATTGGCTGGTGGGCGTGGCTTACCCTGTCTCAGAGAAACGGTTAATTTTACTATTTCGCTTTTATTAGTTTAGATATAAGAGAAACCAAAAGGAGATATTCTACATTGTTACCAAGGCTCATTAATCAGGTTACAGGAGCTGGTAAATTAACAGCATTAATGTCACAATATTTTCCCAGGGACAGAGGTCAATGACCATGACTTAACACCAGGATATTTTTGTTCATTTAAAGAAACATTAATTAAAGACTCACGAACATTGCTGCAATGAACCTTATCAGGTTCCTAACCACTAATGGACATCTGCCCTGTCTGTGAAAGCTCCATCTACAGTGGAAGTCAAAAGCTTTTCAAGGAGAAAAAGGACAGATATCAAAAATAGCCAGCCATCCTAAGGCACTGACAAGGCCTGTATACTTACAAATATTATTAAGAACCAGAGGCCCTGCACTAATCAGTTTGGCTCAATGGATAGAGCGTCGGCCTGCGGACTCAAGGGTCCCAGCTTCAATTCTGGTCAAGGGCATGTATCTTGGTTGCAGGCACATTCCCAATAAAGGATGTGCAGGAGGCAGCTGATCAATGTTTCTCTCTCATCGATGTTTCTACCTCTCTATCCCTTTCATTTCCTCTCTGTAAAAAAATCAATAAAATATATATATATATTTTAAAAAGAACCAGAGGCCCAGTGAATTTGTGTGTGAGTGGAGCCAACCAGGGGGAGGGGCTGCAGGTAGTTGGCTGGCCAGCCCTGCTCCCTGGTCAAACTCCTTGTCAAACTCCTGGTCCAGGGGACAATTTGTATATTAGCCTTTTATTATATAGGACTAGAGGCCCAGTGCACAAAAATTTGTGTACTTGGGGTATCCCTCAGCTTGGCCTGTGCCCTCTCGCAGTCTGGGACCCCTCAGGGGATGTCCACCTGGTGGCTTAGGCCCGCTCCCTGGGCGATCGGGCCTAGGCTGGCAGTCAGACATCCCTCTGGCAACCTGGGAGCCCTCAGGGGATGTCCACTTGCCAGCGGGGAGCAGGCCTAAGCTGCAGTCGGACATCCTTAGTGCTGCTGAGGAGGACAGAGAGACTCTTAGCACCACTGCTGTACTGGCAGCCGTCAGCCTAGCTTGTGGTTGAGTAGCACTCCCCCTGTGGGAGTGCACTGACCATCATGGGCAGCTCCTGCATTGAGCGTCTGCCCCCTGGTGGTCAGTGTGTGTCATAGTGACCAGTCATTCCCAGTGGTTCTGCTATTAGGGTCAATTTGCATATTACCTTTTTATTATATAGGATTATATAGGAGAGAGGCCTGGTGCACGGGTGGGGGCCAGCTTGTTTGCCCTGAATGGTGTCCCGGAAAAGGGTGGGGGTCCCGCTGGAGTTCCTGGCCAGCCTGGGTGAGGGGCTGAGGACCATTTTCAGGCTGGCCACATCTCCTTCAAGGATTCCTTATTTTGTAATTTATAAAAATGTAAGGATAGAGCAGACTTATAGTTTGGTTTTCTAGGATAAATGCTTATATTTTTCCTTCAAGTAAGTGGCTGATTATACTGTACACGTCCATGCATCTTTGTACTTATTACAGAAACCTCAAAGGGTACAGTTAGGCAATTCCTACGCAAAACGATCCTCTGCTACCCTCCTGTGGCCATTCAAGGAATAACACCTTGTGCTTCTGTCCGTGGTGCTGAAATTCCAGCTAATCGCCCTGTGAACACAACGAAAAATTATACCCAGAAACACACACACACACACACACACACACACACACACATTTGTGGAGCCTGTACAGGGCTGCAATCATTCTGTCCCTGGATGGACTGAAGTCACGGGTCTGGCTTTTGCCCCTCTTTCTGCCCCAGGACTGCAAAGGGAGGCCTTGGCTGTGGCACTGACATTGTGAACGTGTGTGTTTATGAAGTCAGTCCGAAACCTAGAGGCTGCCATTCTTGAGGCCAACAGGACCTTGGAGGCAGCCGTCCTTGAGGCAGCCAGTACCCTAGAGTCCGCTATGATTGAGGCACTTGGTACCCTGGAGGCCACCATTCCTGAGGCCCCCCCCCCCCCAACCCGCCCGTACTGCACAGGCCTTGGTGAATGAGGCAGCCCGTGAGGACCATGTGGCCTTTACTGAGGTGTCCAGCACGTTGGAGGCCGCTGCCTTGGAGGGAGCCGGTAACCCGTAGTCCACTGTGAGTGCGGTACTCCGTGCCCTGGAGGCCACCATGACTGAGGCAGGAAGTCCGTGCAGCGGGGTGTGAAGTCTCGCGAGGCCCTGAGCACAACCCAGGCATGTTACCTTGACTAGAATTGAACCGGGGACCCTTCAGTCTTCAGGCTGGTGCTCGATCCACTGAGACAAACCAGCTAGGGCTGTTGTTCTTTTTTAAAATTTATTTTTAACTCTAATTGACATATAGTAATACTTTACTTTCAGGTGCACAACATAGTGATTCCACATTCACATCCCTTACAAAGTGACCACCCCATAAGTGTAGTTCACATATGAGTCTATTGCCTATGCTGCAGCTACATGTCCATGACTTATTTCCTAACTGGTGTGATGGACTTTTGCAGCCCCAATGCAGACAACCCAGGGCTGTTGTTGCTCCAGGTTCTTAGGGAGCAAGATGGTGGCGGAAGAGCAGCTGGAGGCTATGTGTCCCATAGGGACGAGGGGTTGTGTCTTGGAGCAGCATGTGTGTGACTGCCACACTTCTGGGACTTAGGGTAAAGGACCGGTGACTGTTTGGAGGTGACTTGGGGAAGGAGGTGAGGTGAGACTCAAAGTTTCCTGCAGCTGCTGTAACAAGACAGGTCTTTCCAGAAGCTCCAGGGAGAACCTCACAGCCTTTTCTATGTCCTGAGATGGGGAAGACCTGGATTCCCCACAGGTCCCAGTGTGATCACAGCAGCCCTTATAAGGGGGAGACAGTAGGGTCAGAATCAGAGATACATGAGGCTGTGCTGCCAGCAGTGAAGCTGGAGGTCAAAGGAGAGGCATTTCTCGGGTGTGGCTCCAGTGTCATTGTGGGGTCATCTTCCTCGTGGTTGCGCATGGCAGGCACCGGGTCCTGCTGGTTCTTGTTGAACATGTGTTTGATGTGCCCTTGATCATCTTGAGGTCCCTGACAAAGGCGGTCGGTGGGCTGGAGACCAGGATGCCTGATGGCAGATGGCGTAGGGGGAACCACGTATTGCCCTAGCTCCCTGCAGAGCAGTGTACCACAGGCTACCATTTTGTTCTGTGCAACCAGGCCAGTCCCTGTGCAAGATACTTCAGGCAGACTGCGCTCTATTCCCTTCCCTTCACACTCCTTCTAATCAATTTTAAAAATAAAAATTTGAGGGTGTTCAAGGGTTAGAGTCCAAGGCTGCTACTAGGGCTAGGACGGGGCATGTTGTTAGGGTGAGGGGTGAGGGGTTGCGGTCGGGGTGGAGGTCAGGGTCAGGGGTGAAAAAGGTGAATTTTGATTGTAAAGAGAGAATTTGCTTTTCAAAAGATGAATTTGAAGTGCAAAAGGTGAATTTTCTATGTAAACAGTGATTTGTGTTTGAAAAATGTGAATTAGTCTGTATTTGGGAAGCATACAAAGGAGTTGCGATTTCTATGATCCTCATAAATTCCCATATTGCTTCATAGCTTTTCAAGTCACTTCTGTGACCTTAAGGTTATTATTGCTGAGCACTTTCTTCTCCTAGTAAATTTTTTGTAAGCACGAGTGGGAGCTTCGGCTGCCCCTGGGGCTCAGGTTTGCGTTTGTGGGGGCGGTCGGCACTGCAGGGCAGAGGAGCCTCACCCTTGGGAATCTGCATTTTGAATCATCTCGGGTTCTGTGAGGGTCACATCTTGTGAAAATACCTTAAAATGAATTTAACATTCAGTGTATCATGTAAAGACAGTTCTAAGAATTTAAAAGACGCCTGAGTCAGAACCTTGAAATGCTTGCATCCCTGTAGTAGAGTTTTAACACATCTGAGTGCAGAAGAGGGTGAAGAATGGAGGTTGATTGCCACCACACTTCACACCTTGTAACATTTAAAAAGGATACGAATATCAGATGGCATCTTGGGATTTCTGTTGACCTGGAGAAGGGATGGAACTACTTCAACAAGTGTGCATCAGACAGCTTCCTCCTTGTAACCTGAGTGAAGAGGACCTGTTACAGAATCCACACTTGAGCAAACTGCTGCTGAGTCTCTCCCAACACGTGTTCAAGTGTGGCTGAAGCCTCTCTCTTGCAAAGGAACAGGCTGAGTCATGGAAGGAAGTTGGACAGAATAAGACAACATGGCTGAGGTCTGAGATTTGACAAAGAGTCCTCCAAGAGCTGCTTGTGGATTACGATGTGAAGATAGAAGACACAAAGGTAACTTCTGAGGACAAAAATTTTCATGAGACCCTTGAAGAGCAGCTCCTTGTGACTCAACTAACACAGCTCTAGGTCCTAGCCATGGGGGAGTGATGCCTCCACTGCTAGGACTGGAGAAAGCATACCTTGTGGAGCTCTTGCCATCTTCAGAGGATTTTGTGTGGATGAGAGCTCAGCTGCCACTGAAAGTGGAGGAGCAAGTGAAGAAGAAATGTTTATCTGCTTTGCTCCCATGATCGCAAGTCTGACTCAGACCATGAAACCCTGAAGGCAGCAAAGGTATGTAAACTGGCGGAGATCCTGGTGAGTGAGAAGCAGCAGTGCCAGGATGCCAAGAGTCAGCAGAAGGAGCAGGTGGTACTGCTAGAGAAGAAGAGTGCCAGCTACTGCCAGGTGCTTCTCCGCTGCCTTGCCTTAAGTCAGAAATTGCTTCAGGAGCACCGGCTGAAGAGTCAGTCCGAGCTAGACCGCATCCATGCCCAGTACCTGGAGTTGAAGTGTAGTGCCATGATCCTTAAGTTGAGGATGGAAGATGTCTAGATTTTGTCTGACATGCTGTTGAGAAATTTGAAGTTCATTGTCTCATTAGGGACCATTTGGAAGGGACCATTCGGCTACAAGAAGACGACATGGAAAAGTCCCAACAGGCCCTAAACACCTATGAGGTCCTGGTGGAGGACCTTGTAAAAGAGTACACCCAACTGAAGTAGACAACTAAGAATAGGCGTTGGGATCTGCAGGAGTTTAAGAAAGCCTCCCGCTGAATGTGGGCAGGCCAGGAGGCACAGCTTGTGCATTGGCAGTGCTTCCTCTTCCTGCTAAAAGGACCACCTCCACCTGGGACTATCTTCACTCTGGGAGGGTGGGAACACTTGCTGGAAACACTGCAGTCATGTAGGCACCCTCCTTGTTTAGAAAAAGCGAATCTCTTGTGAATAATGTGGCCGATTGATGTAAATCTATGTACAGGTATCTCCTTAATTAAAGTGGTGCTATTGAAAAGAAAAGATTCATGTTAATAGTTTTGTGTTGCAACACAGTGGTGTTGAAGGGTGTTGTTGTAACCCAAGGGGCTCTGCTGGATCCCCCCTATGCCTGTCTCTTTGTGGATGAAAGATGAAGTAATCCTGTAGAAATGTGCTAAGAGTAAAGATTCCTTATTTAGTGACTTGTGTATCAGAATGTGATCCTAGAGCAGACTTGTACACTGGATTTAAAGCATAAACGCTTTTCTTTTGTTTCAAGTAAGTTACTGAGTGTACTGTACACGTCTGTGTATGGAACCATGTACTTAAGGCACTAGATCGCCAAAGGAAGCTGTCATGCCAATAACTATCCTTTGCTGCCCTCCCGTGGCCATTGAAGGAATAACACTCTGCTTCTGTCCCTGGTGCTGACATTTCAGTGAAAGGCCTGTGAACAGGACCCAAAATTGTACCCAAGGAAAAACCATCAGAAAATGAGTGAGGCTGACCAGGGCGGCAACCATTCTATCTGTGGATGGACCAAACTCACGGCTCTGGGTTCTGCACCTGTTCCCGCCCCAGTGCTGCAAAGGGAGGCCCAGGAGAGTGCTGCACTGAGGTCCCCTTAAGCTGACCGGTAGGTCCACACTGGGTAATATGTTCACTGGTGCCATTTTTTAAAGTATGGAGAGGAGAGTGCATGTGTGGCCAGCCTATGCTCTAGCCATTGAGCAATAGCAGCTACTGATTCTATTCACTTTTTAAATATATATATTTTATTAATTTTATACAGAGGAGGGAGAGGGATAGAGAGTTAGAAACATTGATGAGAGAGAAACATCAATCGGCTGCCTCCTGCACACTCCCCACTGGGGATGTGCCCACAACCAAGGTACATGCCCTTGGCCAGAATCGAACCTGGGACCCTTGAGTCCGCAGGCCGACGCTCTATCCGCTAAGCTAAACTGGTTAGGGCTCTATTCACTTTTACAAACATAAATTTGAGGTTGGTCAAAGGTTAGAGTTCCAAGCTAGGGCTGTGGCTAGGGCTTGGTTCAGTGTTAGGGTTTGAGGTTGATCAGGGGGATGCTGAGGGGGCCCCTATCAGACCGGTTGGCTGCTGCAGTCATTCCAGTCATTATATCATTCCGGTTGCTTGGCGCTTATATATATAAAAGCCACTGTTCTCAAACATATTAATGTTTATTGCATGTAATATTACATTTAACTTATTTTCTTGAAATATTAATGTTTATTGCATGTAATATTACATTTAACTTATTTTCTTGAAATATTAATGTTTATTGCATGTAAATACCTAATTATTTTGTATCAACAATCAGGTTAATAGATTTATTTTGTATATTTTTTTAAAAATAAAAAGAATCCAATTAAAAAAATATACACACCAGCTGGTTCCTCCTTCCTCACATTCTCTCTCCAGTTTCAAAGCCTCCCTTTGTGCAGGTAGACGAGTGGCCTCTTCCTGGCCCAGCAGCGGGAGAAAAGGAGGTCAAGGAGGTAGAGGGTCCAGGTACTGGGTTCTGGGGCCCAACCTCACCCAGCAGATTTTCTAGGATCCATCACCCTCCCACAGTTCCCAGACCAGGCAGGCTGTTTCCTGCCTCCCTGCCTTCACACTGCAGTTCCTTCCACCTTGAACACCCTTCCTCATCCTTCATGTCCCTCTTTGGCTATAATCCCACTGGAGAACCTCCCTTGAATCCCTCAAACTCCCCCTGCACCCTGCACCCACCTCAGTCACAGCTGTTTTCTGGGTGATGCTCTCACAGGGCCGTGAGGTCTAGCAGATGCTAGCTTTGCCTAAGTTCCCCAGCCACTGGCATAGACAGGTAAATACAGAAGGAAGGGAAAGAGGGAGAGAGGCAAGGGAGCAAAGGAACTCCTCTCGTAGGATTGGAGTGGATCTGAACTGTGAGCACTTGGCACAGGCTGGGCATGGAGCAAAGCCCACTCCCTTCCCATCCTCTCCATTGGAGCCTGGGTTCCAGCACCTTCTGCCTCATCTGATTTGGAGCCAGCTCAGAGGTCGACTCCATACTCACAGGCCTGTGTCTGTTACCCATTTGGATACAAGGTAATTATACCAGGAGGCAGACGAGCACTTGACTTCATAAGGAGCTAGTGTGTTAGAGAGAAATGCTTCCATTCTTGGAAATCTTGAAATCTCCTCAAATCCTGGACTGTGCAAACTTGCAAGGGCCTGAGGGGTGACCTTGAGCCGGGTTTTCAAATGGCATACTTTCTGCAAACAAAGCCTTACCTGAGGCCATTATATAAAACAGATGTAAACTAAGCTGCTTGGGGTGAAGTGGTGGGTGTTAAAGGTGACTGGGAGAGGGGACCAGAGTCCCCTTTCCCCTGTAGCTCTGGGTCCTGGGGAGATGTGGGGGTGGGGGGTGGGGGGTATTGGGGTTGGTCTTGGTGGTGGGATGGGGCAGTCAGGAGAGAGCGAGAGCCCTGGGGAGAGTCCAGTGTCTGACATTTAGTAAATGGTACAGAAGGGCTTCAATATTTTCACAGTTGCATGTTCATGATGTGTGGCTGGGCCAACAAACTCATCTTTCACAGCAATAAGTCAGTGTATACACACAAAAATGAAAATATGTGATATGTGAGAACCAAGATGGCGGCATGAGGTGTGTACCTATATGCGCAGCCTCCACAACTACATTCTAGAAAAACAACTATACAGTGAAAGGCTTTGCAACTAGAAATCAGGAGAAGGAGTGCATTGTGATTGGGTAGAGGCTCCCGGTGCCAAAACTGAGAGGTACAAAGGCGCGGAATGGAAGCGACGGCGCGGGTGAAAGGGTGGCGGCTGTGCCTAGATTAGCAACTGTGACTGGATCCATGGCTTGGAAGGAGATTATAAACTCTGGGGTCGCACTGAATGCGGTGCGGGCTTTCTGGCAACAGGGTGGAAGATCAGTGGCGTTCTAGCAGAGCTGTTCGCAGCGATCACTGACATGGAGATTCGGGGACTCAGAGGCGCGCAGACCCCAGGGCTTGGAGGCTCCAGGTCCAGGAGAGGCTGTGAGTCAGCGGAGTGGCAGTCATTGCGGATTGCTCCGCCACAGCGATTCTGAGACCACACCCTACCCCACCTACAACCCCGCCCAAGCTGCCTGCAGCATAGCCTGAGGGGACTACAGCTAGGACAGAACTCCAAAAGTTCCAAACCCCAAACAACGAGGAGAAAGGCCTGCAGGTCTTTTCCTCCCAGTGATACCTCCCAGTGATAACTGCAACAAGACTGTGCACCCAGCCTTCAAAGGCGTACAACAAGAGTGTCCACCCCAGGTGATTGGGGAGGCTGAATCACTGGGCCCTATAGTGCAGAAAGCCACTCCATTAACACAGCCAAAATGCAAAGACAAAGAAACAGGTCACAAATGACAGAAATGGAGGAAAGCAAACTACTGGATATAGAGTTCAGAACTACGCTTTTAAGGTTTTTCAAGAATTTTCTAGAAACCGCTGATAAACTTAGTAATATTATGCAGAGATCCATCACCAGACTAGAGGTTTGCAATAATCCAGTCAAAGATTTGAAACATGAAAAAGAAAAAAGCACCCAACTGGAAGAGCAAAAAGAAAAAAGAATCGAGAAGTGTGAAGATAGTGTAAGGAGCATCTGGGACAACTTTAAGCGTACCAACATCAGAATTATGGGGGTGCCAGAAGATGAGAGAGAGCAAGATATTGAAAACATATTTGAAGAAATAATGACAGAAAACTTCCCCTACCTGGTGGAAGAAATAGACTTACAAGTCCAGGAAGCGCAGAGGACCCCAATCAAAAGGAACCCAAGGAGGACCACACCAAGACACATAATTAAAATGCCAAGGGCAAAAGACAAAGAGAGAATATTAAAAGCAGCAAGAGGAAAGCAGTTAGTTACCTACAAGGGAGTACCCATATGACTGTCAGCTGATTTCTCAACAGAAACCATGCAGGCCAGAAGGGAATGGCAAGAAATATTCAAAGTGATGAACAGCAAGAACCTACAACCAAGATTACTTTACCCAGCAAGGCTATCATGTAAAATTGATGGTCAGATAAAGAGTTTCACAGACAAGAAAAAGCTAAAGGAGTACATCACTACCAAACCAGAATTATTTGAAATGCTGAAGGGCATTCTTTAAGAAGAGGAAGAAGAAAAAGGTAAATATAAAAAGTATGAACAACAAAGTGACAACAAATACATATCTATCAACAAGTGAATATAACAAGTCAATAGAAATATCTGATGAACAGAATAAACTGGTGAATAGAATATAAGGGCATAGAAAGAGAATGGACTGATATTTCTCAGGGGGAGGGGGACATGAGGGGTATGGGAAGAAAATGGACAAAAATCTTACATCTATGTATGAAGACAGTGGGGGGGGTGGTAAGGGCACGGGGCGAGGGAGGGAACCAGGTGGAGGGGAGCTCTGGGGGTTTTAAAAAAAAATCTGTAACAATCTGAATAAAGAATATTTAAAAAATAATAATAAAATAAATAAATAACTCACACACAACACACACACACACACACACACACAGAAAATATGTCCTTGGAGAAAATCATAGTGACTTCAACCTTTAATGTTCTCACAATTTTTTTTTATTCTTGAAGGGAAAATTTAGGGGAAGAGGTTGTTGTCCAAAGGAAATATTTATATGAATTCAACTCCATGAACTTTTTCTTTTGTGAAATTCAAGTAAAATTAAAATTCAATCTGAAATATGATTATGGTTTTATAGAGGTATCTCTACCCATCTGTTTATTACTCGTTTCTCTTTTTGTATTTGCATACTAACTTGTCTGAAATGATGTTCACCTAATGTGATTCGTTATTCTGGCTGGTGGGACTGGGGTTGTGTTTCTACTTCCATCTCTGGGATTTCAGCATGTCTGACTGAATTATTTATATTGGACAGATGTATGGACAAAAGGAGCCACACGCTAGCCTGAAAAGCTCAGCGGAGGCCTGCATGGCAGTCCTGCAGGCTCAGAGACCTAGAGTAATCACAAAGATGGTCTGAAAATTAGATATTTATCTACAAACAGGTTATGGTGGGTGGCCACATCCTGGGCCAGTGTTTTCCCTGACAAAGATCACCTTTGATCTTTACTGAGCATTTGTCTTTTTGCCTCTAAGATAGCATATTTGTGAAATGTCTGTGTGACTTGTAACTTCCCTATTTCTGAAGTCCCTGGGGCACAGCCAAATGTGCTGGGTGCCAGGACAGATACACAAGTTCCTTCATTATCATGTTAATTGATCCTGCACTCACCTGGATATGTGTACGTCATTTTGCTTTTTATCCAATCCCAAGGATTTCCCCGCTTTGCTTTATCCCACCTCCTTAATCTATCACCAATGAATTTCATGTAACCCACTTACGTGTTTTCCTTTAGATGGTAAATTCATAAAAGCACCGGGTAAACTCCCATTCTCCAGAGCATTATCTCAATTCATTGAGGTTCTGTTTCCCAGCATATGTCGACAGTTTGGCTCAAATAAACTCACAAAATTCTCTACAGGTTTCATTGAGTTTTTTCGTTAACAAATGCCGGTTTTTATCTTAATGTGATGTTTTTCTTAAAAATAAATACAGGAAGAAAACACAGAAATAACTTACTCATTAAACAAATATTTATTGAACAACTTGATGCCAGATTGTCATAACTTTAGGTTTTTGAGTACCGCACCTTGTAAATCTTTTCTCCTTGGTTTCCTTGCAATTATTGTATACTGCCACTAGGCGGCAGTAGGCACAGCAGTGTGTTGGGAGGCTTTTTTTTTTTTTATGGTTTAGTATTATTTTTTAAAATTTTGTTTTCTTGTTTTGTGTGGTTTTTTTCCCCAGGTTTGATAAGACTTGGATTCCAACTTGTAACTTCCCCTTTTCTGGACCCCTCAGGGCACAACCAATGCATCAGGGCGGAGACCAGTTTCCCTCATGGTTATTGTTATCATGTTAATTGCTGGCTGTTAACTCTCCTGCACACCCAAGTGAAAGAGCTTGTGTCTATCATAAACTTTTCCCAGAGGTTTCCCCTCTTTGCTTTCTCCCACCTCCCCAATCTGTCACCACTTGATTTCAAGTAACCCACTTACATCTACTCCTTCATTGGTAATTTATAGAACTTGGTGAAGAACCACCTTTCTCCACCAATTCCTAGAGATTCTGCTTCCTGCCCATTGTCGCGAACAGCAACTGGAACCTGAGAAGCTGGGCCAGGACACAGAGTCCTCAGTCCACACATCAGGAAAGCAACAGGTGGAATAAGGTGCAGTGCATCCACGCCAGCAGAGGGCCTGATTGTGAGACCAAACATGAGGTGAGCTGGGGCGGGGGAGCAGGTACAGCCAGCCTGTGAGGGTGAGAAGTGTGTGCCTGGACTGTGTCTGGGGTATAAGTCTCAGGGGCCAATTTAAGTGAGGAATTCCTGTGGGACCACCTTTCCGTGAGCACATCCCCTAGACTGGACGTGGGACTTAGGAGTGTACAATTCTGGTCCCAGTTACACGAGCATTTCAAAGGCCAACCTCACAGGCTCTCAGGAGCAGAGCCAGGAGGTCTTAAGCTTAGGTCTTTCAACCACTGTGTTAGCTATAAAAATGATAAATTTATTGGTAATAAAAAAATCCCCTAAGAGGTTTTTTCCGTGTCCAAAAGAACATTTCTGTAAATGCAGACCCAGGCTCAGATCCATTTTAGAGAATTTCCTTAATCAGAACTGCTACAATGACACAGGAAGAAGTGCAAACGAGAAAAGGAGCAAATTTGATCTAAAACATTTGGAACAATTTCCCTCTTTAACTGTCAAGAGACCGAACTGGGTGCCCAAAGAAAAGGCCGCTGTTGTTCTCACCACAACAATCTAGGACTCAGGGGTCCTCCAACTGTTTAAACAGGGGGCCAGTTCACTGTCCCTCAGACCGTTGGAGGGCCAGACTACAGTTAAAAAAAAAAACTATGAACAAATTCCTATGCACAGTGCACATATCTTATTTTGAAAAAAAAAAAAAAAAGGCGGCAAAAACACCCGACGGGCCGGATAAATGCCCTCGGTGGGCTGCATGTGGCCCGCGGGCCATAGTTTGAGGACACCTGCGAGTCTATCCACTGAGCCAAACCATCTAGAGCTTACCTGATTTTTAAAGGTGACAATTTTAGGAGAGGGATCAATTGAATATCTCAATAGAATATTCATCAACTCCCCAGGTGTGTCCTTTGATGTGCTGATGAATTACAAAGAGCATAAACAGTGATCAGGGCCATTCTCTGATCAGTTTCACCTTAGAAAATGTCACTGGAGAGACTTGAACCAAGGGTGGGTCTGCCCAGACATGACCTGGAATGTGTAACCCATTTGCTCTTAAGCGTCCTAGCTTAAGGGAGATAAGTTTTGTGATTTATTAGTTGTGCCTATAAATTACTAGGCCCTGCTGGCGTCTCAGATTTCCCATTCCACTTGCCAAGCAATGTTCCCAGCTTTTTAATAACCTTCCTCAACTCTATAAACTTGGGGACTCTTATTAGTGTTGAATTCAACACAATGACCATCAGTGGACAGACACTAGACACTAGAGCCATAATCAGGATCCCATACACACACCCTGGACTCCAGAACCTGGACCCTATAAAGAACCACAAACCAAAACCTGAACGCGTCAGTCCTGGGACTCAAAACTCAAAGCGATTCCTCAGAACCTGAGGTGACCACATTCGCCTTTGCGCTTGCCCCACTTCCCTTTCCCTCACTTCCCGGTTCCCCCATCCTCCTACGCCCTGCAAGAGGCCTGGGAATGGCCAGGATCCCCTTCCAAAACAGAACCTGGGCCTCTGCCCACCTCACACAAACAGCTACTGAGCTCAGCGAGCTCTTAGGACAATCCATCGATTCAGAATCAGTGCGTCTGCCTGCCAGGACTGCCCGATGGAGTGTTCACATGTCAGAGGAGGAGCTGGTCAAAACCTTCTGCAGGCAGACACATACACAGGGGAACTTCCATCCCGTCACCTCCTTCCCGACCCCAGAGCAATTCCAGCACGTGGTTGGCTCTTCTGAATGGGTTTGATCCCTGCAACATCTTAGCCAGTCCACTGAATGGGAGATGCTTGTAACTGGTAAATCTAGTAAGAGATTAATACCTAAAATTTATAAAAAGAACTTCTACAACTAAAAACTCTAACAATCGATTAAAAAATGGACAGAGGACCTGAATAAACATTTCTCCAAATAGACATACAGGTGTATGAAGAGGCCAACAGGTACATGAAAGGATGCTCGGCATCAGTAACGAGGGAAATGCAAGTCAAAACCACAAGGTATCACCTCACTCGAGCCCCCGCAGGGGGAGAGATTTGGGCGCCAGTTTGGGGGAAATGAAGAGACAAACAGGAGATTGAGAGAAATGAAGAAAAGATTTCCGTCCTCCCTGAAATTTTTATTATGAAACGCACAGGAAACGTAAAATACAATGAACATTCATTTCCTACATATATTATTAGCATTTTGCCATATTTATCTTTCTCACTACACATTTGCAATGTATTTTTTTGTTATGGCACTTAAAAGTCATCACATAACTTTATCTCACTCAGTATTTTAACATGTATTACCTAAGAAAATAGGTAATGTACAAAAACCTGATTTAGGAGATACTGGCAAACATTCCATTTGCATTTATATAGATCCAAAGAGTAATTGAAGAATAAAATTGTCAATTACAACCTCAATAAAATGTAAATTTACAAAAAATGAAAACCAAGATGGCTTTTCCTGTAAACTGGGCTAGTCTCTGAATTTAAGGCTTTAGATATTTTATCTCGTTTAACCCTTACAACTACCCTATGAGGAAGGTCGTGGTGATTATCTCCATTGTACAGATGAAGAGGCGGAGGTGCTGAAGAATGACCCAGGGTCACAGAACTGTTGTACAGAAGTGAAGTTTGTGACCTCGGGCCTTTCACCGCCACAGCACTTCCGAGTCTCTGCCATCACAGGGAAAGCCCAGAGCACTGCTGGTGAGGAGAGCGCATCGTGTGCGGAGGGTGATGCAGGCGACCTATAGCGCTGTAACGCCATCACTCACTCACGGCACTTTACATATGGGTAAATCTAAGTCTAGCTTCTCAAAGACTGCTTTAGTTGGAAATATGAGTTTGGCCACAAGTCCATGGGGCTTTGAGAAATTGGATCCATTAAACCTCAGGCAAAGAGACCTCTTCATTTGGGCCTTAAGCTAAAACATCATGGCTACAGTGGTTTTAAGAAATAAGATTCCATTCTTTATTTTTTTAAAAATATATTTTTGATTTCAGAGAGGGAGAGATAGAATAAGTTATCTCTTATCAATGATGAGAGATAACCACTCATCAGCTGCCTCCTGCCTACCCTCTACTGGGGATCAAGCCCGCAGCCC
The DNA here is from genome assembly GCA_004026665.1 of Murina feae. Taxonomy (NCBI): domain Eukaryota; kingdom Metazoa; phylum Chordata; class Mammalia; order Chiroptera; family Vespertilionidae; genus Murina; species Murina feae. Next base: position 17,618 of record PVJC01012947.1, read on the forward strand.
GTAACCTGGGCATGTGCCCTGACTGGGAATCGAACAGTGTCCTCCTCCTGGTTCATAGGTCGAGGCTCAACCACTTAACCACACCAGCTGGGCAAGATTCCGTTTTTTAAATGCCAATTCTATTACCCTAAACTTAGGATGTATTGGTAAATATTTCAATATACAGACTTGAAATACAATTTAAAAACAAAACCAGTATGGTTTTCATTGTAACCAATGCTGGTATTAGAACTTAATTCAGGGGTTGTAAAAACAGCCTCATAGCTGGATGCATCCGGTGGGACTCAGACGTTACATATATGAGAATGACCTGCCTAATCTGCGCATGAGTACTCTAACAGCTATGGCAGACTGCTGCAGTAAATGCTCCCCAATAAATTACATTTCCCTCTGTGACTTGCACTGGATAATGGGACACTGCCAAACACGCACACAGAAGCCTTGGCAATGCAGCAGGACTTGCCCTCTCTTGCAGCTGAGAACCCCCCACTATCATGTGACTAATCCCAGGCAAACCTGCTGGGGACACGGGAATCCAGCAGCAGCCAGCACTTCTCTCCAGCCTGTGAGCGAGGAGGCAACGCCAGACCAATTTGGTCCCCAGGAGACCCACCTGCTGTTGTAGCTGCAGGACAAGTACAGGCAAGAGCCTACATTTCAAACACAGAATTATGAGTTAATTAATACTGTGGTTCTGAGCCATTAAATTTGAGTTGGTTTGTTACCCAGCAAAATATAATTGAAATGTATCAAAAAAAATTAAGGCTAACTGCTGTAATAAGTGAACTCCTAAATACATAATGGCTTACATATAACAGAAGTGTATCTACTGCTTATACAAACAGTTAAATATATTATTGGCATACTCCTGAATTATTTTAACACAAAATTCCTTCTTTTTGAAAAAATATTTCTTTTAAATATTACTTTTTACATTATCGACATAAAAATTTCTTGTATTTGGATATTTGTTTACATTTTGTCTCTGTAACTCTTTATTTTGCCTTTCCCAACTTGAGAATAAAACCAGTGTCTTTATAGCTAAACATTCGTGGGTATCCTGGGATGACTACAAGGTAACCCTTGATTTGCCTCTTCACCTTACAAAAGGAAGAATAGAAATAAGTAAATTTGTTTGGTACTTCAAATTCTAAAAAAAATATATTTTCATCGATTTCAGAGGAAGGGAGAGGGAGATAGGAACATCAATGATGAGAGAGAATCACTGATTGGCTGCTTCCCGCACATCCCCTACTGGGGATTGAGCCCGCAATCTGGGCATGTGCCCTCACTGGGAATCCAATGGTGACCTCCTGGCTCTTGGGTCAACGCTCAACCACTGAGTCACACCAGCTGGGCAGGTATTTCAATTTTAACTAACTTAAAACTATTATGAGAGCTCTTTAGTTTTCCAAACGTAGACTAGAAGAACAAAACCTGACAAGTCATAACAGACATTTTAAAAAAATGATTGGAAACCAGGGGAAAACTACCTGAGTCTCGATGAACGAGACCTTCCAAGGAGCTCTTTGGCTCTCGGGTCTGGCAAGTCCTCTCGGAGCAGATCCCTCCAGTTAAAGGTGGGAGAGAGGAGGACAAGGGAGACAGTTTCTAGCCAGCACAGCAGAACAAGATTAACTTTTTAAAAAATATATATTTTATTGATTTTTTACAGAGAGTAAGGGAGAGGGATAAAGTTGGAAACACCGATGAAAGAGAAACATTGATCAGCTGCCTCCTGCATACCCCCTACTGGGGATGTGCCCGCAACCAAGGTGCATGCCCTTGACTAGAATCGAACCCAGGACTCTTGAATCTGCAGGCCGACGCTCTATCCACTGAGCCAAACAGGTCAGGGCAAGATTAACCTTTTGATAACTCAGATTTTTCTTTCCGCTTTACTGCAAATCTCATGTTATTACCCTTTGGTGCCCCCTAGCAGTCACCTAATGGCCTCACAGACTTTTACCTATTCTCATGGGGGTACTTCACTCCCTGTCTTCTCTGATATAAGCAAAGGCAAAGCTCTCTTGTTTCTCCCAGTCTACCGCTACTGCTCTAGATCTGATTATTGGATCATTTTCTTCCTATCTTACCTCCTGACAAAGAACTAACAGCTATTACTTTATATGCCTCAAAAGTCAGGGCCCTTCTGATATTTGCATTTTTTTTACACTGATTAAACCCCAGCCTGCAGTCTTTTAAAAATTTGAACCTAACCTAAAGTCAAGGAAATACGTCTATTAAAATTATTACAGTACAGACATTACAAGCTGACTAGGAGAGGGAACAAATACTGGGACTATCCCTGTGGCAATGGCTAGTCAGTCCTCTTTGGAGACTCTGTAGTCTGACTTGGAAGAACTCTTTACCTTCATTCGGGGAATCTGCCCACCTCAAAGGACAGATGGCTGGCTCATGTCTAATGTGATGTTATTTACAATCCTAAAATAGTTTACCCCCATCCTTGTTTTCAACCAATGTTGCTTTCATTCTTTTCAACCAATATCATGCTTTGTGGGATATGGCTAAAGCAGTGCATAGAGGAAAATCTATAGCATTCTGTACAAACACTTTCAGAAAAGACAAACACTTTACAACTCTTTTAATGAGCCCTCCATTATCCTGACACCAAAACCAACGATAATGCAAGAAAAAACTATATTCCAAGAGCACTTGTGGATCCAGACTGGGAAGTGGGGGGTACCTTAACTAAATATTAGCAAATTAGTATTTTTTAAAGTATTTTAAAAATTGGTTCAAAGGTAAACAAACAAAAATAACAAAATTCATCGTATCAACAGATAAAAGAGAAAAAAATACGATCAATTCAGTAAATAAAGCAGCATTTGACAAAATTCAACATTTATTCTTAAGTCCTCTTAGGAATCCCTCAATTTTACAGATGACATCTACAAAAAAACCTACAGTTAAATTTAATAGTGAAAGACTGAATGTGTTCCCTTTCCGTTCTCAACTTTTAGCACTTCTATTCAGATCTCACTGGAGATCCAGCCAATGTAATAAGAGAGAAGGGAAGAGGAAGCAAGGAAGGGAGAGAGGGCAGAAGAGGGGAGGAGAAGAGAGAAAAAGAGAAGGGGGAAGGAAATAAAGAAGGAAGAAGTGACAGGAGCTAAAAATAAAGAAAAGGAAAAAGAACAGAAAATAAAAGATTACAAAGAAAGTAATGATCTATTTATAGAGACTGTATGACTGTCTATGCAGAAAATTTCAAAAGAATATATAAAGAAGCTACTAGAATAAGTGAGTTAAAGATAATAGGATACAAAATCAATGTACAAAATACAATTGTTTTTCATGTACTAGCAGTAAACTGGAAATTAAAAATTTAAGAAATTTACAGTAACACTATAAACCATGCAATAATTAGGTATAAATTTATCAAGATCTATATGCTGGAAACTATAAAATATTGAAGATATTTAAAAAACCAAAATGAATGGTGATATTATGTGCTCAATGGCTGGAAGAGTTCATGTTGTAACTAAAACAATTGATCTGTAGATTCAACGCAATCTTAAAGTACCAGCAGGAGTTTTTGTAGCAACTGACAGATTGGTTCTAAACTTTACCTGAAAGACCAAAGAAACTAGAAAAAAAAAAAATTTGAAAAGAAAAAGGAGGAAAGTTGGCAGACCTACAGTACCTAATTTCAAGATTACTGCAAAGCATAAAGCCATAATAATTAGACAGTGTAGTATTGGGGAAGGGCAGAAATAGGCAAATCAGTTTGGCATTATCTTACAAAGGTAAAAAAATATTTACCATACAACTCAGTAATTCCACTCCTAGGTATTTATTCAAGACAGATAAGATCACATGTACACATAAGATTTATATAACACTTATATCAATGTTACAGATACTTTATTTGTAATAGCCCCAAATAATAGCCCAGGAGTCCACCAATAGAATGGGCAAAGAACTGTAGTCTCTTCATACAATGGAATACTAATAAGCAATAAAAAAGAACTGATTCAAGCAGCAACACTGACTGACACCCATCACAGAGACGATGACCAAGACAAGCCTTACACAAATAAAGGACATTCTGAATGTTTTCATCTAGTCCAGGGACACGAGGCAGGGCCGTGCTACCCAGGGCTGAGGACGGATAGGGGGTACTGAGTGGGAAAGGCTGCTGGTAACTTTTGAGGGGTGATATGAACGTTCCCTATCTCAGTCATGGTGATAGTTGCTCAGACGTATACCAGTGTCCAAACTCATCAGACCGTACCCTTCCAATGGGTGTTTTTGTTGTATGTAAATTAGAACTTACTCGAGTTGATTTTTAAAAGCTGTGAAAAAAAATTGGTTAGAAATAGAACACCGTTCTTGTTGAGGAAACAAGCCTCTAAAAACGAAATGAGTTCCCACATCTGTGCCTGGCTGTCTCGACCACAATCTGTGTTTGCAGTACTGTCATCGGTTTTCATGTTTCAGCAGCACTCACACTTACCAGTCAGATGAAGAATTTTCCAGTGACTTTACTACTCTTACCCCTTAAAAGGTCTGACACAAATGCTTATTCAAGAAGTAGGTTTTGCACACCCACGCTAGTCACATATTTGCAATGTCGTACCCATTACCAACTTTTGCCTGGAATTGTAATTTTCCCCAGGAGCTGACCCATGTTTCCTGGTCCTCCTCTTGTCAACCTGACCCACCCATTCAAACAGCAGCATCCCTCGGACAGCAGGATTCACCCTTCCTGTCCACTTCCACAGACTCTGCTTCCAACAACAGCTGTCTTCCAGTGTGAATGTCTGAGGACAGACACTGGTAGGATGGAAAGATATGGGGCAGAGGAATCAGAGAGAAAACCCCAACCGTGCTTCCGAGTGCACCTCAGCACGGAGCAACCCTGGGGAAGCACACCCTACCCAATGGGCATCTGCGGGCAACAGGGGGGCAGGGTATCAGGAGAGGTCCAGTTCAGCCAACTTAGACCTTCAATTCGCTCAGTGTACTTACCATGCACTTACCACCTCAGAGCTCTAATGGTGCTGGCAACAATCGTGTCTAATACCTCCTGAACCCTACAGACGCAGACGCAGACGCAGACGCACACACACACTCTCTCTCTCCTGCTTTCTCAATATTCCTGACTGGCTTCTCAAGGCTCTGCCTTCCATTTAAGATCTAGCCCTTGGTGTCAGAATTGGTGTTCCTTATCTCAGGTTCTCCAGCAGATACTTCTGGCATACTCAGCTTTTCCCAGGCAGAGAGATCTTGTCCTTAACCCACTGTGGATGGATCACGAGAATTCTTGTGTTTTCTGTTCTAAGCTTGTGGCCAATCATACTTTAAAATGACATTAGAACATGTAATAAGTAACTTCAAAATGCAATGGGTATTTAAAGCAAGCCTTGAACATTATGTAAAATGTTTTTTGTACTTGTTCAATAGAAACCTATCTGGCCACTGGGTAAAGCTACCAATACGACGACTGGTCTGCACTGTATTGAGACGTGACGCAAGCGCACTGGGAGCTGTCTTGGCATTGTCTTTCATGCCTGACACTGGATGACCACCAAGCTGAGCTGTTTCTACAGCACTCAAAATTTTAAGTTCTTCCATCCTATTGTCATTGCTTTAGCTGTGCCCCTTATCACCTCGCCTGGATTACTACACATTTCCCACCGCTAGTCTCGTCCCTTTCTTCCTGATTTGTCTTTTTCCTGATTAAAATCCTTCAATAATAGTTTGGCACACACATCCCTTCAGGGTTTGTCACCTGCTTAACTATCTAGATGTAGCGACTCCAAGACAGTCATGTTTGGGTGAGTCATGCTTTCTGCCTTGGGAATACCCTTCCCAAACTTCCCGCTCCACAGTCCTTTTATCCGTATCTCCTAGAGCTAGGATCCGTTTGCTCATAAAGACTTGGTTTAATCATGACCCTCCTCACGACCTGTACAACACCCTGGGGACCTAGCACAGCATTTATTATTCTTTATTAAGTTTCCCTTGTTTACTTCACCCAATAAAGATTAGTTCCTAGAGGTCGGCTATCATTGATTTCAATATTCTCGGTCCCCAACAGTCCACAGAACCAAGTACTGCTTAATATATAATTGCCAAAATAGTAACTCTCTAGATTTTAGCAAGAGGGAAGATCAAAACTCACAATGTCCTCCTCTATTATAGTTAGGTTTCTTAAACACATCAGTTAAGGTCTAAGGCATTACTCCTACACCTCATGACTGGAGAGATAACAAAACTTATTTATTCATAGATGGCACACGTTTTTATTGTTCATAATAACCACTTAACATTATTAGATGTCCTAGTTGTTTGGAGCATTTAATCCTCACAACAACCTTGAGGTAGGCAGCAGTATCACCTCTTTCTATAGGCAAAGGTGAGGCACAGAGAAGCTTAAGTATCTCAGTATCTCACCCTATGTCACAGCGATGGCAAACTAGGCAGTCTGATTTCAAACAGAAATCCATGATGTTAACCACTTACCCATGATGCTACAAACAATACTTCTTTCATCCTGAAAACTGTGCTCCAAGTACAAAATTACAAATAGATTTTACACTAGAAATTTCAAAGTATATCTCTACACATGATTAAGGTAATGAAGAAAGAGCTTTTTCTCCACTACCACCACAAACGGGCATTTCTTACGTTACCACAAAATTTTAACCAATACTTTTGGATTCAATTTTGTGATGATGATTATACAAAAGCAGATAGAGAAACTGTAACATTAGTTAACTCATGGTAACCTTTCAGCATTCGGATAATTCTCCCTTCTACAGTTATGTACTGTCAACTTGTAGACATAAAGGTGGAAATGACAGATTTTCTTGAAAGCATTATTCTCTTATATTCTGCTTCTAAATTACAGGATAATTTGGCAAGATCATTTGGAAGCTTTATTTATTAAAAATATCAATAATGAATTGTTCCATTTTAGTTAAGAACTAGGAACCAAAGAAACCAGTCACTCTGTTTTAAGACTTGGGGTCCTGACAGGTGCCCCACAGTCCAGGGCAGAGCTAAGCAGTACGATACCACTTTTAAAAATTTCATTTATTGCTGGGGTGTAAGTTTATACCATGCTGCTCTTTGCCTCTCTATAAATAAGCAAACCAACAGTCTATCTTATTAGCCACTGGTCTAAAACTAATGATGGCTTAAATACCTGAAAATATACCAATTCCATAAAGTAAGTATTTTCATCAACATCAATACATCTGGTTTTCTTCAATGACTTTTACTTTCCACAGAGAATCACCTGACTTAAAAGACCAGGTATTCCCTATTCAACGCAAGAATTCTGTGAATTAAAAAGAACATTCACATCCCTATCTTAAGCACAGCATTCACAGAATATGGTAGGCACTCAAAAGTATTCTCTGGGTAAATCATTAGGAAAGTTTCACCAGCTGTTCCTGAATAAAACTCACCACCAGGAGCACAACAAGTAGCCACTTCCTCTGAAGAAAACCAAGTGGCAATTTAGTTTCAGAATGGAAAGATCCCAGTAGAGATGAAAAGTTCCCAGTAAAAACAGTAACTGGACTATTGTTATTCACAATACAGCAAAGAAAACATTAAAAGTTACATATCTTAGGAAAAAAAGGGGGAACAGGCCAAACACAAAATATTGGCATGCTAGAATTTTTAACTTAGAAAATATCTGTTCAAGAGACACATCACATTGAACCACCCATTGTCAATACGTACAGAGCTCACCTCAGAATAAATGAAATGGCAAGAAAATGGCCCAAATGAACTAGAAGACTTCCTGCAACCAACAGTACTATATTTAATAAACATTTACTTCTATGTAGTTTATTTATGAAGTTCCCAATAACCGAATTTATATGGAAACTTCCTCTGCAAAGAGTAAGATGATCTCGATATTATTATCAATGCATAATATGGATGCCAATCTGAGGGTAAATTCAATTATCCACAAGTTTTTTATTAAAAGAATCTCATGTTTGTTCAAATGTAGCTCACTGTTAGGAAATTTCCCTTCTTCCACTCTCCAAGTCAGTAAAAAAAATTAGGTAATATTTACATTGAATTTACAATCTGTTTCATTTAAAGAACCCGTGTGTATTGTTATAATTATGTTAATTTAAATGATTGCTCTTACAGGTTACTAGACCCAACTTTAGAAAGAAAATAAGCTTTGAAATGGAATCTGCCATTTTTATTAACTGAAATACATATTGCAAATATGCTGAGGGTGCCCTTCAGGCATATGGGCTACATATTCTACTAATTTATTGGGGAAAACTGAAATAATTATATAGCCTATAAAAGAAATAGAAAACCTATATATATGCAAACAGCATGTTTTTAAATGTTTCAGCTACTACAGAAAAATCAGTTATAGAAACCATTATTTATATTTCAACCATAACCACTGCTTTTAAAACACAATCTAAATCTGATTTATAACCATCTCTGACAAACACAGGTTACTGTGCTTGCTTAGTCTTTTTCTCTGGCAAAGAGCCAGGAGTCAGACAATAATTCTGCTCTCTTACACACCCTGAGGGGGAATTCACATCTCAGTAAAATGAGGAGTCAAAACTGGCAATTAAACCCATTATGAAGAAAAGAGTGGCGCTGAAGGGAAATTTCAGAACATACCGTTTCCTGTATTTGCAAGTGTGATCTTATTCTAGAAAGCTATCACCAACTTAATAACCTAGGCTTTCAACTTTTATTTTGTCTCCAATACTATTCAGCTGCCACTTCTTTGAGCTACACATTTAAATATCAAATGTCATTTTATGTCTACTTACACCATTCAGTGTCTGCATACAGGGTTACAAATATTATGTGGCATTATGTAGAATATTACTTAAAACATTTTCCAGAAGAGCAACTTTGAATAAAAACTGGAGCATCAGGATTTGAAAAGTACTTTCTTTTCAATTTCTCGGTTCTTTTTAGGAAGTTATTGATGGAGACCGAATTTAAAGTAAAAACGCTAACTTTTGTAAGTTTTAGTATAAAAAAAAAGGATTGCTATAAACAAGTCAAGTCAATACTGTTCCAGACAAATGCAGTGACAAGTCACGCTTGACACTGACAGACGCTGAGCAGCTGCAGCACAGACCTCACAGAGGAAGACCAAGGTACGGTCCAGGGCAACCTACACCGATACACTCTAAAGCCAATGAGTAAATCATAGGAGAAAGTCAACTTCCAGAAGAACTTGAGCAGTGAATCCCCACAGCTACAGTAAATCCTTCCCTTCAAGAATGGAAGACAACAAAATAATATTGTATCAGAGGTAGAGAAAAAGGAATTATTCCCATCCTAACAGGCTTTTCCTGCAGTGTGCGTGTGTGAAAGCTTACACAATTGAAAATGTTGAATAAAGTGGATTCATATTAAGATTTCCTGATAACAGAAAAAAATTAAGAAAAGAATATTTTCCTTCAGGGAAAAATATTTTCCAAAACTGGTTTAAAAAGCACCTACGAAACTGTACTGTCAGTTGTCACACTGGAGGTTTGGGATTCCTTTATCAAGTGCAGCATAACAAAGGCATTTCACAGCATGACTTTAGGGAAAATGTTATCCGGTCTAGAATCACACAGAAAGCAATGAAGAACTCTGTAATTGTTTATAATACACACATTTTGCTGGATAGCAGCAGTTGCTCCTGTACATGCCCGAGAGAGAGAGAGAGAGAGAGAGAGAGAGAGAGAGAGAGAGAGAGAGAGAGAGAAACAGAAGCAACAGAGAGAAAATAAGAAAATAAAGAATAGCAGCATTAAGTAGAAAAACAAATACTTAAATACATGAAAGAAGGCTTAAAACAAGGAAATGTTTCTGTGCAACTTTCGCTTATGCCAAGCAAAGTGTACTGCTTAAATGCTCACTGATAACATCTCCCCAGGTTGAAAATAGGAATCTACTTATTGTGATTTCTGATATTCAAACACATAAAAAAAGAGAATAGGACATTCATGTACTGTAGCCCTAATAACTCTCTTCCAGTATTTTTTAACCATTCAGATGTATTTTGTGGGAATATTTATTCACATAATTTTGCTTAATACATTTCTTTCTACACAAGACTGAATTTAAATGTTCTATGACATTTTCAATTACAGTAACAACACACTAATAAATTATAAATTAACAAAATCTTCATATTTGTTTTAAAAATCATTTATCAAACACTAACTTCCAGATTATCTGGAAAATTAAAGATGCAAACTGCTATAAATCTGGCATCCTAATTGATTTCTGATTTTTAAAAGTATATAAAAGTCCCTCAAATTATTCCAAGTTCCACTCAAGAAAATTTTATTTTACTCTTTTCATAAGTTATGAAGCTTACAACCTGCTAAAACATTTACCCAAATGTGGAAAAACTGCCTGGAGATGCAAAGCACAATTAAATAATTACATGAAAAGAACAAATGAAAATACCCGTTAAAACAACATTACTGTACCTGGCAGCACTTAAAACTGGTAATTTGTATTTTCTTTAAAGTTGCATAGCTGCAAGATGACTCAATGCTGATTAGCTGTCGAGCAGTTTTATTTAAGAGGAAAGAATATATTTAAGATATTACAATTCAGTAGACAATCCAGTATTTAATTCATTAAAATGTAATTATGTAACCTGATTTACTCTTTGGACTGCATTCTGATAACATTAAACTTTTAATTTAAAATGTTAAAGTATTTTAGCTTTCCTATATAGAAGTCTATTTTCCACTCTTGGGGGGGAAATATAGAACTTGAGATCATGGTCTACATTCAGAAAATGTTTCACTGCTTGATTACATTTCTTGGTTTCACATTTAAGACTTTAATTTATAGGAAGAAGAGTATGTGGTCTTCAATTTAAAACAGATGAATGCAGAATCATGTTGGGGAAAATAGAGAGACCCCTCCCCCCAAACTAAAAAACACAACAAATCAAAACACTAGTTGTGCAGCTCTAGAGAACTTAATAAAAAGTAAATCAACTTTGAAATCAGTTAACTTTGGCGTCTGCATACAAAATGTTTATCAGCATTACCTATGTAGATGACTATTAAGGGATGTGCAGCATTTTCAAAATCCCTGTGAGTCCTTATGTCATGTTTGGTGCACTGAGTTCTGTGGCAAATGTCCTCCCTCCAGCAGGGCTTTTCCCTGTATGATTGTCCACCTCTGCATTAACTGAGTTGCACGGAACTCAGATTTTTGGCTGAGTACGCCTGCATTTTTTGTTTTTGTTTTTCCAGAGACAGATCCCCATTTCCTCTTGTTTTTTTAAGCATCTTGAGAAGAGAAGAAAACCTGTGTAAAAGTAGACACATTTTGATTTAAGCAAAGGTCCACACTAGTAATACAAATCAAAACAAACATTCATTTCCCTAGGAACATTGCTTTAGTTACTGTAAATTTTCACACTTACTATTCTAAAAACTCATCAAAGTAGTGTTCTTCAGAAGAACAGGTCAAGGACACACAAAGGACTAGTTAAAGCTTAAAATCTCACAAAAAATCACCACCACATAGTTATCTCCCCTCTACAATAAAGACTGTGTCAACATTTCAACTCTGTCATTATTCTACTTGTTATGGTGATCTGTGATCAGTGAGCTTTGATGTTACTATCGTAAATGTTTTGGAGCCCATACACCATGCCCACGCAAGACAAACTTAATAGATAGATGTTGAGTGTGTTCTGACTGCTCCAGCAACTGCCCGTTCCCCAGTCTCTCTCCTCCTTGGGCATCCCTATTCCCCAAGACACAATATTGAACAATGGCCAATTAATAACCCTACAATGATTTCTAAGGATTCATGTGGAAGGAAGAGTCACACATCTCTCACTTTAAGTCAGAAGCTAGAGAGGAGTAAGCTTAGTGAGAAAGGCATGTTGAAAGATGAGCTAGGCTGAAAACTAGGCTCTTGTACCAGTTAGTCAAACAGTGACTACAAAGGATAAGCTTTTCTTCTTTCTTTTCAATTACTGATTTCAGAGAGGAAAGAAGAGGGGGAGAGAGATAGAAACATCAATGATGAGAGAATCATTGATCAGAGGCCTCCTGCACGCCCCCCACTGGGGATCAAGCCATGACCTCCTGGTTCATAGGTTGACACTCAATCACTTAGCCATGCTGGCCAGGCCAAAGGAAAGTTTTCAAAAGAAATTTAAAGTGCTACTCCATTGAATGCACGAATAAGAAAGTTAAACAACCTTGTTGCTGATATGGGCAAAGTTCTACTGGTTTAGAGAAGATCAAACCAACCACATTCCTCTATGTCAAAGCTAAAACAACTCTATTAAATTCTATGGAGGCTGAGAGGTGAGGAGGCAGAAGAGAAAGTGTGAAGCTGGCAGAGGTTGGTTCATGGGGTTTAAGGAAAGAAGCCGTCTCCATAACATAGAAGTGCAAGGTGAAGCAGCAAGTGCTGATGTAAAAGCTGCAGCAAGTTATTCACAAAGTCTAGCCAAGGTAATGAAGGTGGCTACATTCTACAACACACTTGCATGTAGACAACAGTCTAGGACGACTTCCATAGCCAGAGAGAAGTCAGTGCCTGGCTTTGAAGCTCCAAATGACAGGCTGACTGACTCTCTTGCGAGGGGCTAATGCAATTAAGTAGAAGCCAATGCTCGTTACCAAACTGAAAGTCCCAGGGCCCTTAAGAATATGCTCAATTTACTCTGCTACATAAACAGAAAAACAAAACCTGGAGAACAGCATGTAAACCACGGTTTACAACATGGTTGCTGAATATTTTAAGCCACTGCTGAGACATACTGCTCAGAAAAAAATTCCTTTCAAAACAGCGCTGCTCACTGCCAATGTACCTGGTCATCCAAGAAGAGCTCTGATGGAGATGTACAATGAGATGGTTGCTGCTTTCATGCCTAACAGAGCATCCATTCTGCAGCCCAGGAAATCAAGGACTAATTTCGACTTTCAAGTCTTATTCAAGAAATACATTTCGCAAAGCTGTATTTGCCAGACAGTCATTCCTCTGAAAACACTCTGGAAGGATTCAGTACTATAGATGCCATTAAAAACATTAGTGCTTCGTGGGAAGAAGGCAAAACATCAACACTACAGGGGTTAGGAAGTTGATTCCAACCCTCACAGATGACTTTGAGGGGCCTAGACTTCAGTGGAGGAAGTAACTGCAGATGAGGGGGAAACAGCAAGAGAACCAGGATTAGAAGTGGAGCCCGAAGTGGGACTGACTTCTCGCCATTTCATGAAGCACCTGAACGCATGAGGAGTAGTTTGGATAAGCAAAGAAAATGGTTAAAAATGTATAATCCAGATAACACTTCAAAAGACAATTAAAACGAAAAAGGGAGAATTACCTATAAAACAGGAAGTTGATGCTTAATCTGAAGGGTGCTCAGGGCAAGATCTGTTTACTTCAAACCATTCATCTATGCAGCTAGAAAAGAATAAAACCAGAAAAAGTGAAACATGTATGCGTAAGTATTAATGTCATGACAGCCATAATAAAAATGCTCATCCCTTTGCAAAAGAAAAATGAAATACTTTTAAGTGATCATATTTGGCATACACATATAAGTAAAAGACAAAAATGTGCTTATTACATTTTGCTTATTCTAAGCAGTTAAGGAAATAATCTTTGTAAAATTATGCTATAAAATACTTTAAAGTTTAAGCAACAATCATTATAAAAAGAATCAAAAAAACTACCACTTTACCAATATTCAAAATCAAATGACAAATCTGAAAAGCTGTGTTTCTCTTCAAAATAATTATTCATTTATATAAATATCAACCTGTTCCTATCACCTATCAATATAATCAAAAACTGCTTTTAAATTTGAATTCTTGACAATACTGCATCACATTTTAAAAGACCATATTTATATGTGAATATTAAATACTTATTTTAACTCTGTTCCATCCTGTAATACATATACATACACAAATAAGTATATCATCATCCACTTGCATTTATGAAGTATTGGATGATTTTGTTGGGAAGTTAAATATTAGGGTGCACAGATTTATCTTATCGATCTGCACTGTTCAATGCAGTAGCCACATACCACATGTGGCTGTTTAAACTTCAATCCGTCACGGTGAAAGGAAAGAAAAATGCAGTTCCTTAGTCACACTAGCCGCACTTTCAGTGCCCAACAGCCACATGGCTGGTGGCTCCTCTACTAACAGTACGGACACGAGCACTTCCATCGCCACAGAAAAGCCCGTGTGGCAAATGTAAGCTTAAGTAACTTGCCAACGGCTAGGAAGTTTCCCCAGCAGGATTCAAACTATTTAACATTCTCTTCGTTGACACATTTCAAGCTTGCACATGCCATAAATGAAGATGGCTTGGCCCTTGCAGGTTTGGCTCAGATAGAGGCTTGGCCTGAGGCCCCTGGTTCAATTCTGGTCAAGGGCATGTACCTTGGTTGCAGGCACGATCCCCAGCCCTGGTCAAGACGCATGCAGGAGGCAACCAATCAGTGTTTCTGTCTCTCCTCCTCTTCCACTCTCTTTAAAAAAATGGAAAAATATCCTCGGTGAGGACACACACACACAAACACACACACGACAGCTTGGCTAATATTCTTGCAGTTAACTTAAAATATTTCCTGTGTTGCTCTGAAACCACAAATGCTTCAGAAGAAAGCAGGTGGGATTTGGAGTCAAACAGACATGGACAGAACCTCGGCTCTTCCATTACTAGCCAGGTGATCTTGGAGAGATTTTTTTTTACATGGTCCCTCAGCTCATTTCCTGTTGTGAATGAGACTGATACAGGCTTACATGAGAGACCTATTTTAGAAGCTGTGAACAATACCTGGGTCACAGTAAATGCTGGACAAATGATAGATTTTTGGGTACAAACAGATATGGGCTTAAATCTTAATTCTAGCAGTAAAAAGGGGGCATTATTTGTTAAGAAATGGGGGGAGTGAGTTTCAGTGAAGAAGAAACCTTTCCCGCCCTCACCACAATGTCTGAGACTCTGAACAAGATCTTTGCTAAAATCAGTGTGTGAGCACAGAGAGAAACTCACCCTTTATGGTAGATGCACAGACAAGGCAGCCGTGCTATCGTGTCCCCCTGCTGCAAGTCTTCCAGGCATATCGCACATTCCCCCGTATCTTTACTCAGGACATCCTCTGAGGAAAAAGGAAACAAAGGCAGGGCAATAAGCAGAAAAAAGAACCACGTGAATGCTAACTGATAAAGAGCGATGACTGGCATATTTTGTCAGAAATATATAAAAAACTCAGTACCCATATTTGAAGTAAAGCAGAAAGACTGCACCAATCTCTACCTAAACGCTGAAAGACAGAGTAAGGTAAGGAAGTTTCCAGAAGTTAAGTATTTGTACTATAAAAACCAACAAATTTAATTGTTCCCATAAATGTAATAGTTCCTTGTAGAAAAGTACATTCCATAAGCATTCCCCTTTTGGTTATTAATTTTATGCAATAATAAAAGCATAATATGCTAATTAGACTGGACGACCTTCCAGAGTATGAGGAAACACAAACTCCGTGTGGCCCATAAAAGAGAAGGTAGCAGCAGATGATTTACCCGAAAGGCTGGAGAGAGTACCAAGGCAACTTATGCAGAAAAAAAGGCCTTGGAAGAGGATGGATGCTTTTAGAATCTAGGGAATACGGCTGAAGTGAGTATTCCCTAGATAACTACTCACAGCTAGTATGTCACAACCAGAGACTTAACCTGAAAAAGGTTTCCAGACAAGTAAAGCTGGGTCAGTGAAAAATGCTTAGTAATTGCCCCATTTTTCTTTTCTTAACCCTGGAGGTCCCACCCACTACCCTAACTCCAACCCTATGCCCAATCCCAAGTCTTGCCTCCTCCTCTTGATCTCCATTTTTCTTTTTTAAAATTCTGGACAGCTTTCCACAGACAGGGAACCAGTTTAATGTAAAACACCTACCTAATTAGTGATAAAATTAATTGGTACATGGAGACCTACAAAATGAAGGCCACCCTAGTGGACCCATCCATGCCACAAACCTAACCCCAAATCAGCATGCACTAGGGGGAACACCGCACTGTCAAGGGAACCTAACACCAATCAGTCCTCCAACTCAGTCTCAGCCAGCTTGCCCTACCCTAGAAAGTAGGACCTGCCAAACCTGCCCTTTCTGGCTGTCTCTCTGAACACTCTAATAAAACTTGCTCCTGCCCAAAATCCCTCAGAAAGTGTTAGTAGGCAATGTACACCCCCAACCCCTGGGCTGTTTTTCCACTGAATAAAGAACATCAAGCTTATTATTAAACTGTTTTAGATTTGACACTAGGAATATGATAGTGACAACAACAAATAAAGGGGATCTGAGGGAAACACTAAAAGTCTATAATTCCAAATAATCTACAATAATAAAAGCATAATATGCTAATTAGACCAGATGACCTTCCAGACGAAGCCTGGGCTGTGAGGGAAGCCTCGATGGATCCCAGGTGCTCGTTGCCAGAGGGAAGTTGGTGCCGGCAGCTGGGGGAAGGAAGGCCCACTCTTGCACAAATTTCCTGCATTGGGCCTCTAGTATAATACTAGTATATTCTCACCACTTAGATTTCTTTTTATCACAAAGATATACCACACATCATAAACTTAAAAAAAAAAGAAACATCACTTTTTATCAAGCATAAAACATCAGTGATTACCTACTAGTTTTACATACCACCAAGTAAGGGGGGAAAATGCCTCCATTAAACTATGATACAAATCAATTTTAAGATGCATCTCATTTTTCAAAGTATGAAGAAGTGTGTCTTAAAATTGATGAAATAGGGTATCATATTTTCTATATTTAGAATACATTAACAATGCATTAAAGTCTAAATGAGCCATAAAATCTCAAATGTCATAAAGTAACAAAATGAGATGGACCAGATTTTAAAAGAGAAAAAGTATTACCACATTTTTGCCATAAGTCTATGTAACAGATTCTCAACCCCAAATGAAAGTAGAAATCCACTAAGTACAGGCTTCTGAATGCACTGTTCACAGAAAAATAACTGTATTATAATACATTTAAGTTGATCTATGATTGTCAAGTCTCATTTATTTATTGCAATAGTTTTTTATTAATCTTTGACTTGGGATAACTTTAATATCTTAAAAGGCCTTGGTTTTATCTTGTTTATAAGAACATTTATTTACAGTGCAACAAAGATAAGTCTAATCAGCATATGATATCTATCGTAACAATGTATTTTGAAAAATAAGAATGTTATGTCATACTTTGTAGGTACTAAGTTTAAAATCTTTTAAATCTAGAATGACATATTAAAATCCGTCATGTTAATCATAGGCTCCCTCAATCTTAGTAATGAAAGATTATCAGAACTGTATTTTTTATGTTAAGAAAGGTACACCTATATAGAACATTCCAAGCACATTCATTTCAACATGGGAGTAGACCTGTTTATTCACTGTAAATAGTTTCTAGTGGCACAATCTCTGCTCAGAAAATTAAAAGCCAATGTTAGCCTATTATTGCTCCTGCTCAACTGCATTTTGATAAGCATTTCTGAGTTAAAAGACAGTTCACTCACTGCAAAACCTCAGTTACTGCCTCAAATAGCAAATGCTTAATTTTCAAATTTGAAAGTAATTTCCAATAGAATCTATCTTTGTATTTTTGAAAATATGTTTTATTTTTGAAAATCCGTTACACAATGTGATTAACTGTTACCTACCTGAGGGCTTGGCTAGAGTATGCACCTATCCCACCCCCAGCATGACATGGTCTTTTCATTCAATTTTGAGTGTGTTAGTAATGTGATGCATTCAGTGTTAAAAATGGCCTGCAAATACCACTAAATCCAGGACACTGAAGCTTCTTCAAGACAGCTGAAGGAAGTTTATTAAAAATCTTCAGCCAAGCCCTAGCTGGTCTGGCTCAGTGGACAGAGTATTGGCCTGTGGACCAAAGGGTCCTGGGTTTGATTCTGGTCAAGGGCAAGTACCTTGGTTGTAGGATCCTTGGGCCCGGACCCTGGTCAGGGCTTGTGCAGGTAGCAACCAATCTATGTGTTTCTCTCACATCTATGTTTCCCTCTGTCTTTCTCTCTCTCTCTCTTCTACTTTCTCTAAAAATCAATGGAAAAATATCCTTGGGTGAAGATCAAAAAAATAAAGTTCAGTCTAGCAACTGAAAACATTCATGAAGCTACTTATTACCCATGGTGATAAGGAGGCAATGCCTGCACACCGGGACTCTATGAGAGCTCTACTAGTATTAAGGAGCCAAAACTGATCTCAGGGAAGCGGAAGGGGGAACACTGATGGACGTTAGCTTCCAGAGCTGGCTACTCTGGAATCTTCCTCGCCACCAGCACTGATCAAATGGAGAGACAGACCATCAAGATTGTGGACAGGAAACTAAAATGAATTGCTTTTTCAAGTGTTGCTGCTCATCTACCTAAATATTAGTTTCATTCCTTGTCTTATTCATGCGGTCTATGCACTGATTTAGATGTACTGAAATAGGAGAAGAAAAATTAAACCTGAAAGACAGCAATGATTTTTAGCCAGATATGGGCACCAGAAGAATCACTTGGGTATGCATTCTGTCTCAACATAAGAAAAAAAATTACATATACCTGTAATTTTTGTAAAAAAATTTACATCCCCAGAGATTCTGAAATATACACCTACCTGAAAATCACAACTACTATCAAGGAAACAGCACGTTGAAGTAGAAAGAGCATAAGACTTAAAGTTGAAAACACAAGTATGAATTTCCATTCTCACTATTGGATAGGTAGGCAACCACAAAATGCTGGTCAACCTTCAGTTTCCTTTCACTCTTTTTTAACTTCAAATATTATGGAGATGAAGTTTTAAAGAATTATGTGGAAAACTTTGTTGTAAACTATACAAAGTATTAGAAAGTACTTTGCAGACTTCTCCAATAACAAAGTTTTTCATTTTTCTATTTTTTCCTCTCCCATTCTGGTATTCTAGTTGTTTTAATTTTACGCATTGTCAGGAATAATGCCTTGGCCACCAGAAACTTCTATGGAAACTCATGACCTACCCACTTCTAGAGACCTATTATAACAGACAGGCTGGGAACAGCCCCAATCAAATGACACTGCCTAATTAATTTAAATGTTTTGGTTTCATTCTATATATAAAGGTATTATAAATGTCCACTTTGTTACATGCTTTTAGATATATTTAAGTTTTTTAAATTTTTTAATTTTACAAAGTAACCAACGTTACCTCCATTTTACTGATAAGCAAATTGAGGCTCAAAGAAGTTAAGTAACTTACCAGAAAAGTTACTACAACTAGTGAGTCCTGGACTCAGAATTCAAATTTAGACTAATTACTCGGCCTTTTTACTACTTCATGAATTTTGCTACAAGAAACCATTTCACTTTGAAATAACATAATTACTGACACAAATGATCTATTTTAGGCAACTTTAAGTTTGAAATACTCAAGATGGAGTTGGCTACCATATGTAAAGAAAACAGCTCAAGGCTAGTCATATACTTCATCTTCGAAAGTTACTAACCTGTTATAAAAACTGGTATCAGAAATGAGCTTACATGTTGCTGCTAACTTCCTTCTACTGGAAAGGAAAACAGTGCTGTCCAAAGAACTCTCTGTGGCCACAGAAACAGTCTCTGATCTGTGCTGCCCAAAGTGGTAACTATAGGCCATGTATGGCCCAAAAGGGGCACTTGAAATGCGACCAGTGCGACTGAGGTATCACATTTTACATTTTATTTAATTTTCATAAGGAGTATACATTTATAAACTAATTAAAAACTTCCATAAATCGGTATTTCACTTGTAGCCTCAAGCTCTTAATTTTCATTGCCCAAAGAAATTACTTAAAATTCAAGCAGCCAAATACATAAAATTAAAATATTTAGCAAGTACAAGCACATATCCATACAGTAATTGCAGATCGAGACACATGAATAAAAGCAGACAGCCAAAATCCTTTTGGGAAAAAAAAAAAGGAAAAAGAAAAACAACAAATAAAACCAAATTTGTCAGAGGCAGCCAAGAAAATTCCATGCGAAAATTTCATAATCATCACAACTCTGTTTTCAGATCAAGCATCCAAACAGGAAATGATCTTTTCAGCAAAATACAATGCCAAGCACTATTATGGATCAGGCGTTTTACCTGAAGACTTATTTTTTGTTCTTGAACCCTCAATGATAGCAGTAGAAAACAAAAGCAGCTGAAATGTGAAATAATCCCTAGAAAAATCAAGAATTAAAAAAAAATTCACAACATTAGTAAGAAGCATTTACTCAAAGTATGAAAAATTGGGGCTTGCAAGGTTTATTAATAAATACTTTGTGACAGTTATCTCTAATGAACTTAAAAGAAGTTAACATTGTTCTAGATTATAGATCCAAGAGCTGTTACTGCACTCAAATACACTCAGGAGAATTAGAAATGATATTTTAGCAAAAGGAAATTGTCTTTTGTAGTGTAAGACAAATATATCAATAAAAACATAGGATAGCTTTCATTACACTGTTTAAAATTCAAAGTTCCTAGTCAGTTTCAGTTTTTATAACTTCTTAGGAAACTTACTCTGTTTCCAATAGGAATTACTAGCTTCCTCTGCTTAGATGTCATTGACAATTACCACAACAACGCTATCTTTGGTTTAAATATAATTGAGAATTAACCAAAAAAATAGCCACTTTTCATCTGCATTGTTAGAAACTTAATTTAAAACTAAGACTGACCTGGCTGGTGCAACTCGGTTGGTGGGACCGAGAGGTTGCCAGTTGGATTCAGTGCACATTCCAGGGTTGGGAGCTTGATCCCCAGTAGGGGGCATGCAGGAGGTAACCAATTCTTATTTCTCTCCCACTCCCTACCTCTACACCTCTCAAATCAATAAATAGATAGATAGATAAATAGATAGATAGATAGATATGGATATACACACACACACACACACTAGGGGCCCGGTGCACAAAAATTTGTGCACTCGGGGTGGAGGGAGTCCCTCAGTCCGACCTGTGCCCTCTCACAGTCTGGGACCCCTCAGTGGATGTCCTATGATGGCCCCAGTCTGCCAGGCGCCTTTTGTGTGTGTGTGTGTATGTGTGTGTGTCATCACTGGGGACCTGCCCCCAGCCCCATCAGAGGCTCGGAGCAGTCCTCCTGTGTGTGTCTACCTGCCGGGGGCCTGCCCCCAGGCACACCATCAAGGCT
>PVJC01012948.1:0-38835 GCA_004026665.1 Murina feae
TGTATGGTGTAAGTTGATGGTCTAGTTTCATTTTTTTGCATATATCTGTCCAATTTTCCCAACACCATTTATTGAAGAGACTGTCTTGACTCCATTGTATGTTCTTGCCTCCTTTGTCAAATATTAATTGAGCATATTGGTTTGGGTCAATTTCTGGGTTCTCTATTCTATTCCATTGATCTATATGTCTGTTCTTGTGTCAGTACCAGGTAGTTTTGAGCACTGTGGCTTTGTAATATAGCTTGATATCGGGTATGGAGATCCCACCTTCTTTGTTCTTTCTCAGGATCGCTGCAGCTATTCGGGGTCTTTTTTTATTCCAGATGAATTTTTGGCGAGTTTGTGTTAGGTCTGTGAAATATGCCGTTGGTATTTTAATGGGAAGTGCATTGAATTTATAGATTGCTTTGGGTAGTATGGACATTTTAATGATGTTGATTCTACCAATCCATGAACATGGTATGTTCTTCCATCTGTTTATGTCTTCCTCTATCTCTTTTTTCAACGTCCTGTAGTTTTCAGAGTAGAGGTCTCCTACCTCTTTAGTTAAGTTTATTCCTATATATCTTAATTTTTGTGGTGTGATGGTAAATGGGATTGCTTCTGTAGTCTCTTTTTCTATAAGTTCACTATTGGTGTATAGAAATGACATAGATTTCTTAGCATTAATTTTGTATCCTACTACATTGCTGAATTCATTTATTAAGTCTAATAGTTTTTTAACGGAGTCTTTAGGGTTTTTTATGTACAATATCATGTCATCTGCAAATAAGGACAGTTTTACTTCTTTTCCAATTTGGATGCCTTTTATTTCTTCTTCCTGTCTAATCGCAATGGCTAATACTTCCAGTACTATGTCGAACAGGAGTGGTGAGAGTGGGCATCCCTGTCTTGTTTGGAACTGAAGTTTTTTATAGCAAGACTTGTTGCAGCTGCTGTTAAAAATTGTGGTATACGCCCTAGCCAGTTTTGCTCAGTGGTTAGGGTGTTGGGCTGCAGACTGAAGGGTTCCTGGGTTTGATTCTGGTCAGACATATGCTCTGATTATGGGCTCGATCCCCAGAAGGGGGCGTGCAGGAGGCAGCCGATCATTGGTTCTCCCTCATCATTGATGTTTCTATTTCTCTCTTCCTCTCCCTTTCTTTCTGAAATCAATAAAAAATATTTTTTAAAAAACACACTTTAACTCTTAAAAAATATTGTGGTGTACTCTGGTGTAATCTGGCAAATCAGATTAAGAGTTATGCCCTGACCGGTTTGGCTCAGTGGAGAGCATCGGCCTGCGGACTCAAGGGTTCGTTCGATTTCGGTGAAGGGCATGTACCTTGGTTGCCAGTACATCCCCAGTAGGGGGTCTGCAGGAGGCAACTGATCAATGTTTTTCTCTCATTGATGTTTCTAACTATCCCTCTCCCTTCCTCTCTGTAAAAAATCAATAAAATATATTTTTAAAAAAACTTGGAAAAAGAAAGTTATGAAAGATTTGAGTGACTGCTGTGGGACTTTCTGAACATATGTCGTAGGATTCTTTCCCCCACTTCGCTCTTAACCTTAGAGTTTTAAAGTAATGTTGAATTTTTCAGGTTGAGTCTTGAATTCTATTCTGTTTGTTTTGTTTTTGTTTTTTGCAAATCATATGGATGCCACTTGCAGGAAAAGGGTAATAGGACATATGTTGCTGCTTGGTATCTCATCTGCTGTCCCGTCTTTAACTAGCTGTTATCTTAAGAAGTTTATTTTATTGTCAAAGTAAAAAAGTATGTTTGCTTTCAATGTACCATAATATATTTTTAATATTGGAAATCTCTTATTGCAGATTTAAATATTAAGGTTCAGGTTATAAGTTATTTCTTTATTTATACATTTCCACTCACTAATCATCTGTGCCAGATTATCTGTTTTTACATGCTAAAACATGATACCTGATAAATGCTTGCAGGTAATTTATTTAAATAATGTTTATTAGGTACCTTCTCAAATGTTTATGTCTGTTATTACAAAAATACATTATAAATAGTTATTTTCTCTCTACAGGACAATCCTTTCACACACACTGTGTTTGACTTGGAACCTTCCCATTTTAACTCTACTCAGTTGACGTAGCAGGGTTTTAGAGCAGCATTTGTAAATTTCCAGGTATGAAAAATTTTAATTCTTGATATTATAACTAACTTAAATATATAGATAAAACGTATAACTTTGCAATGGTAGATTTTATTTATCCAAGAAGGGGTTTGTTGCTTGAAAATTCACTGTATAAAACATTCAACTTTTGGATCTTCTTGGCCAGTTCTCCCTGTTTACCTATTGCTAAAATTTTAATTCATTGCCTCCGCTGTGTCTTTTGTTCCATCTTAATCAAAGACTCATATCACATAGGGCCAGAGATTATCTGGACCAATCCCCTTAATTTGCTGAGAAGGAAATTAAGCCTAGAAGGTAACATTACTTCTCATGACATATAGCTGATTCAGTGATAGAACTATCGTCAGCACTCTGATCTCCCAGCACCCCCTTTCCACCTCGTCTCCCCCACCCCCAGTGTCGTAGTAGTATAGTTCAGTAGTTACAGGCTGCTACTTTGGAGTCACTATCTGGGTTAATACCCTTTTCTGTAAAATGGGGATAACCACCCACTTAATAGTTTGTGTGGGGACTAAAGGAGGCAATGCATATCGCTACTATTATTGCCTGTGGCCCTTTTATTTTTCCTCCTATCGACCCCTTCACTGCTTCTTGAAACTCCCACCTTGGGCAAGGTGTTCCAGTGTTCCGATTCTCCCTGCAATGTTCTCTGTAACACTAGCTCTCTTCCTCATCCTGCTCTGCAGTCACGGGCAGTCCACCAGGTTCTCCCCTCAGCCCGTGTTTCCTCTGAGCCCCTTCATCTCTCTTTGCAGACATCTCCTACATCTCTGTCTTCAAGTCTGGCTTCTCTGGACTTCAGATCAGCGTTTTCTGGCCCTCGTTACCTGACTTCCCACTCTCCTCAAACACAGTGTGCTTACAGCCAAGGTCATTGCCTCTAAACCAGTTTTTCCCTCCTGACTTCCTGATTTCTGTTAGTGACACAACTAAAGACCTCGGCTTTAAAAATCACCGTGTCTCGCTAGCCTTCCACCGCCAATCAGCCATTAAGACCTATAGATTTATTTCCCACTCAAGTATTCAGCAACTTTTCCTTCCTTTCCATTCCTGCTGTCACAGTCAGTTCTGGATCTGCCAAGGAAGTGCTACTTCTATCAGAGATGGGAAGTCCAGAGGGTGGGAAGGCTACTGCAGTCCAGAATCACCCCAGCCCTGCAGCCACTACACCAACAGCCAGCAGTTGCTGCATTTCCGCTGCCCGAAGCAGGAAATTTCCTTTTCCTTTTTCTAATCTTCTCTATCAGTTCCTTCTGTGGATAGAATCTAACAGGAAGCCAGCTGCAAGGAAGGAAGCCTGGGAAGTATTGTTTGCAGGATTCCATCAGTAGCAAGTAGAGTAGAGCATGAAGGGTGTTGAGCTGAGAGACCAACATAGTGCACCACTTTGGCTACTCGGCATCCACACACCGCTCTTCCCATATTTAAATTCTGAACAAGTTTACTAGTCTGCCTTCGAATATGCAGCTTTCCTTCACACAAAGACTCGTGGTCTCCCCAAAATGGGTGACACTAACTCTTCTTTTAGGTCAGTCACAATCTAACTTAATGGAACCATGCGATGTTTCCCTGGTGAGGTGTTCCCGTCTTGGGAGCTAAGACCTCAGCAGAGAGAGAAACATTCTGTAAGTGGGTTATTAAAGGTGAAAGTGAAAGAAGGAACCACCGCTTTTTTTTCTAGAAGTGAGTATTCTATCTATGGGAAAAAATAGCATCATATTCACGACGGTATTTAAAAGCATCACTGGTACATTAGTAACCCTTCTCCATTTGGATTGGATGGTACCTCATTCTCTCAGGGTGTCACCTATCGGATGGGGCCAGAATGGAATTTTCCATTGGTTATCCCACCATTTTATCAGGCAAGCTGCTTCTGAGTGATGGAGTCCGTGGCAAGCTTCCTGGTGACTAGGCAGAAGCCAGGCATCATCCACAGCACAGGTCTTCTAGTCCCCCTGGTTTCTGAGAGCTCCTCAGCAGCTAGCACCTTTCATTCAGCATTCACACGAGACACTAAAACCTCTTACCCTGTGCCCATTCCAACAGCTATGTCCGCCTACCTTTTCTTCACATGCCTTTCAGTGACCAGTACTTCTGTCTGGTTCTTTCTAAGTCCTTGAGCATTTGATCAGCTGGTTAGGCATTGTCCATGAGTCAGGATACAATCCATACCTGTGTCTATCTCTTTGTTCAGGCCAAGTGGACAGCCAGATGCTCAAAGGGGATATTTCCCTCCCCCTTGCCTTTCAGGGACATTTCTGATTGGAGTCATGATGTTGCAGCCATCCACTTCCAGCTGGTGCCAGCATGTTGTGCAGAACCTCTAAACGAGGCCTGAACTCTTTCTTCCTCAGTCAGCTAGTTGTAGGGTACTCACCATGGGGCCATATGTGTGAATTGAGGAAGGCAGCTGGGAGGAGGAGTGTGGGAACTGTGCCACAGCTGCTCACAAACTTATTCGTGGCTTAAGGACCTGTCCAGTCTAATCTGGTACATAACACGTCCTCTTGATGATGGAGCGCTGCTGCGCATGCCCAAATGTATAATTTGGTACATCAGTAACACTCATGTTAGGCAACTCAGGCATGGCCACTTGGTGTTCCATGGTCAGCTCCAAGCTCTAAGAGAGCCTGGTAGCATTTGAAAAGCTCTTTTTCAAAAGGACAATAGCTGGAGGGGTACGATGATTAATTTTTTTGTGACCGCTCAGAGGGCCTGCAGTGTGTAGGGGAACTGGAATCCCAAATCAAGCTACCTGGCTCTATTGTCTGTGCTAATAACTATAAGCTTTTATCTCTTTGACTATTTAAAAACATTTTTTTACAGTTTAGAGAGAGGGAGAGAGAGAGAGGGAAAGAGAGAAACATCAATGATGAGAGAGAATCGTTGATTGGCTGCCTCCTGCACACGCCACATTGGGGGTCGAACTTGCAACCCAGGCATCCGGGAATCAAACCATGACCTTCAGGTTCATAGGTCAATGCTCAACCACCGAGCAACACCGGCTGGGGATCTTGGAGCATTTTTAACATACAGTGTAGTTTGAAACCTGTATTCTTTGTGTCTTGGAGACTGTTCTCTAAGAAGGAAGTGCTTTTCATGGAAAAAAGATAGAGGTTTCTGATTGTAATTTTAGTTGACTCATCTTAGAAAAACGATGTGATTTTGTGTTTGTTGGCCACATGTGTCTTCTCTCCTCAGAATGGAGATCTCCTCTCATCAGTCTCAGCTCCTGCAGCAGCTGAACGAGCAGCGCCGGCAGGACGTGTTTTGTGATTGCAGTATCCTCGTGGAAGGGAAGGTCTTCAAAGCACATCGAAATGTGTTATTCGCTAGTAGCGGCTACTTTAAAATGCTTCTTTCTCAGAGTTCAAAGGAGACAAGTCAGCCAGCCACAGCGACGTTTCAGGCTTTCTCCCCTGACACTTTCACAGTCATCCTAGATTTCGTCTATTCCGGCAAACTCTCTCTGACTGGTCAGAACGTCATAGAAGTGATGTCAGCTGCGAGCTTCCTCCAGATGACTGATGTCATTAGTGTATGTAAGACCTTTATTAAATCTTCATTAGACATTAGTGAGAAAGAGAAAGACCGCTACTTCAGTCTCTCCGATAAAGATGCCAGTTCTAATGGCATAGAACGTTCCTCTTTTTATAGTGGTGGCTGGCAAGAAGGAAGCAGTTCTCCACGTTCTCACCTAAGCCCAGATCAAGGAACAGGTGTAATAAGCGGGAAATCTTGGAATAAGTATAATTACCATCCAACTTCCCAAAGGAATACTCAGCAACCCTTGGCCAAGCATGAACCAAGGAAAGATCCCATTAAAAAGTCCAGGCATTTGAGATTGTCACAGCCTTCTGAAATTGCTCATTATAAGTCAAGCAAGAGAGAAGCACGAACATCTGATTCTTCTAGCCACATGTCCCAAGCTGAAGAGCAAGCACAAATTGATGCTGAAATGGACTCTACTGCTGTTGGCTATCAGTATGGTCAAGGCTCTGAGGTCACATCAAGAAGTTTCCCAGGTACCCAAAAAGAGACTCTGTCCCCTCAATCAGGTTCCAATTCTTTAGAAATCAAGCCTAGCTCAACATACTTGTACTTTTAGGTGTTATAGGCAGTTGAACTAAGTGAATTTTAAAATACATATATTTTTATTGATCTCAGAGAGGAAGGAAGAGAGAAATAATATCGATAATTTGAGAGAATCACTGATTGGCTGCCTCCTGCATGCTCCTACTGGGGATCGCTGAGCCACGCTGGCCAGGCTACCCTTAACCTCTATTTACTATTTTTAAGCAAATCTCAGACATCATATGTTTTAATCTGTAAATATTTCAGAATGTATTCCTAAAATATAGAATTAAAAAAACAACACTCCAGTACCATTATTATACCTAAACAAAGTTAACAAATTCTTAATATCACTATCCTGTCAATATTCACATTTCCCTTGTTGTCATACAGATTTCAAAAGTTTTGGCCATAGATAACATCCTATCTAATAAAAGAGTAATATGCAAATTAGGTATCACTCTGTCACAAAGATGACTGTCCCCATAGCCACAAGATGGCGGCGCCCAGTCCGGTTGAGCCCCACCACTGAAGTGGTCAGGCCTGTTAGCCAGGCAGGTGGCAGGGGAGGCGGGGGTCCTGAGGAGCGGAACAGGTGATCAGAGGGGACTGGGGGTCCCCTTCCCAGGCCAGAGGCCTTCACCAGAGGCCTCAGGCATGGGCAAGGCTGGAGCTGGTGATCGGAAGGGGCAGAGACAGAGCCGGTGATCAGAGGGGTATGAGGATGCCCTACCCAGGCATAAGGCCTGGGCCAGAAGCCTCAGGCCTGGGCAGGGGCAAGGCCGGAGATCACAGGGGCCTGGGCTCTGCAGAGCCAGCGATCAGAGGGGCAGGGGTGGAGCCTGCGATTGCAGGGGTCTGGGCACTGGTGGAGCCGGCAAAGCAGGGATCTGGGGGTCCCCTGCCCAGGCCTGCAGCCTTGGCCAGAGGTTGTAGTGGGTCAGGGGTGGAGCTGGCAATCTCAGGGCCTGGGCAGGGGCAGAGCCAGTGATTGGAGGGGCAGGGGTGGAGCCTGTGATCGCAAGGGTCTGGGCATGGGCGGAGCTGGAAATGCAGGGGTCTAGAGGTCCTCTGCCCAGGCCTGTAGCCTTGTCCACAGGCTGCAGTGGGACAAGGGTGGAGCTGGTGATGGCAGGGGCCTGGGGGTCCTCTGCCCAGGCCTGTAGCCTTGGCCAGAAGCTGTAGTGGGGCAAGGGTGGAGCTGGCAATGGCAGGTGGCAGGATCAGAGCCAGTGATCTCAGAGGCCTGGGCTCTGAAGCTGGTGATTGGAGGGGCTTGGGGGTCTTCTGCCCAGGCCTGCAGCCTCGGCCAGAGGTTACAGGCCTGGGCAGGGGTGGAGCTGGGATTGAAGGGGCAGGGGTGGAGCCAGTGATCTGAGTGAACTACAGAGGAAACACCTTTTCTTACTGCTCATTGGCTAAGCTCCCTGTATGCAACTGGTAATATTCTTAGTAACTTGGGTAATAAGAATCCCTAAAGGCGATCTAGGGTTTTTCTACCACACTCTTGGAGGAAAAAAATGAAGGTCCACTGCTGGAGGGCTAAGAAATGTCATATCCTGCCCTAGCCCGTTTGGCTCAGTGCATAATGCCTCAGCCAGCTGACTGCAGGATCTGGGTTCAATTGTGACCAAGGGCATGTACCTAGGTTACAGTCTCCTCTCTGGTCGGGGCCCAGGTCAGGGCTCATGAAGGAGGCAACAATCAAAGTGTTCCTTTCACTTTGATGTTTCTCTCTGTTTTTCCCTTCTCTTCCACATCCACTAAAAATTAATGGAAACATATCTTCAGGTGAGGATAAAAAAAAAAGGAAAGAATGAAATGTCATATCCGATGAAAGAAACATCTTGAAAATGCCTAAAGAAAGTTGTCATTTTTTCATGGTGAAGGGACTGGAGTCCGTGTTAATGAAAACACCTTGGTGGCTTCCCCTGATTAGCCTGGTCGCCTCCCACAAAGGGAGGCCAGATTGCGGCTTAGGCCCGCTTCCCAAGGGGAACAGGGAGCAGGCCTAAGCCGTTAGTAGGACAGCCCCCGAGGGCTCCCAATATGTGAGAGGGGGCAGGCTGGGCTGAGAAACCCTCCCTCCCCCTGTGCATGAATTGCATGCACCGGCCCCTAGTCTATATTAATAAAAGGGTAATATGCAAATTGGTCACAACACCCTAACAGTCATGACCAGATATGCTAATTAGTCACAGCAGTATGCAAATTGACCACCACTCCAACACAATAAGAGAGGGATATGCTAATTAGCCCAGATATGCTAACTAGTCATGGCCAGTATGCAAATTGACCATCCAACACACTAGATGGCCACCCCCATGTGGTCAAAGATGGCCATCCCCATGTGGCCACCAGATGACTGCCTCAAGATGGCCTGCAGGGAAGGGCAGCTGTGGGCAATCAGGTCAGCAGGGGAGGGCAGTTGGGGGCGATTGGGCTGGCAGGGGACAGTTAGGCGTCAATCAGGCTGGCAGGGGAGTGCTTAGGGAGTAATCAGGCTGGCAGGCAGAAGCGGTTAGGGGCAATCAGGCAGGCAGGCAGGCAGGCAGGCAGGCAAGCAGTTGGGAGCCATCAGTCCTTTATTGTGAGAGGGATGTCCAACTGCCCTTTTAGGCCTGATCTTGGTGGTCCCAGATTGGAGAGGGTGCAGGCTGGGCTGAGGGACCCCACCCCCACCCCCCACCCTCTGTGCATGAATTTTATGCATCGGGACTCTTGTTTTTAAATAAAAGCAACCTGGTTGATTTTTTAAAATATATATTTTATTGATTTTTCATAGGAAGAGAGAGGGATAGAGAGTTAGAAACATCGATCAGCTGCCTCCTGGAACACTCCCCCTGGGGATGTGCTCCCAATCAAGGTACATGCCCTTGACCAGAATTGAACCTGGGACCCTTGAGTCAGCATGCCTACGCTCTGTCCACTGAGCCAAACCAGTTAGGGCCTGGTTGATTTTTACTAATAACATTTTCTTACAGGATACTAATAGGAAAAATGTATGAAATTGTATTATATTGCAAAGCTTACTAAAAATCCTGCTGAGTTCTAACCATTGACCAAGACAAGCAAATCTTGTTGTATTTTTAAAACAGCAATAGAGTCCCCTTGGCCAGGTAGTTAGTTGGTTAGGACATTATCCTGATACACTAAGGTTGGGGGTTTGATCCCAGGTCAGGGCACATACAAGAATCAGCCAATGAATACATAAATAATGGAACAACAAGCTGGTCTTTTCCTCTCTCCCTCTCAAATCAATAAATAATAATAATAATTAAAAAAAAAACAGCAATAAAGCCATACTTTTTTTTTAAATCCTCACCCAAGGATATTTTTACATTGATTTTTAGAGAGAGTGGAAGAGAGAGGGAAAGACAGAGAGAAATATTGATGTGAGAGAAACACATCAATTGGTTGCCTCCTATACATGTCCTAACCAGGGCCCCGGCTGGGGAGGAACTTGCAACCCAACTAAATTACGACATGCCCTTGACCAGACTCAAACCTCGGATCCTTTGGTCTGTAGAGGATGCTTTATCCACTGAGCCAGACCAACTAGGGTGAGCCATGCTTTCTTTATTTGAGCTTTGCCCTTTTATAATTCTAGGCTATTTAAATCTAACTTCAGTAAAGAATAGTTGAATTAATAGCTATTAAGTTGAAGTTTGCTTCCGGTCACAACTAACATGTTGAATACATGACATTTAAAATAAAAAATTAGCCTGGCAAGCATGGCTCAGTGGTTGAGCATTGACCTATGAACCAGGAGGTCACAGTTTGATTCCAGGTCAGGGCACATGTCCGGATTCAGGCTCAATCCCCAGTGTGGGGTGTGCAGGATGCAGCCGATAAGTGATTCTCTCTCATCATTAATGTTTCTGTCTCTCTTCTTCTCTGAAATCAATAAAAACTTATTTTTTTTAAAAAGGACAAAATAAAGAGCAGTTCCATAACCACAGGATCACACATGCTATGTTTAAAAAAAAAAAAAAAAACCAAAAAAATAACCCTCGCTGGTTTGGCTCAGTGGATAAAGCATCGGCCTGTGGACTGAGGGGACTGGGTGTGATTCTGGTCAAGAGCACATGCCTAGGTTGTCGGCTCGATTCCCAAAAGGGTATGTGCAGGAGTCGGCCAATCAATGATCAGTGATTCTCATCACTGATGTTGCTATCTCTCCCTTCCTCTCTGAAATCGATAAAAATATATTATAAAAATAAACAAAAACATATCCCTGGGTGAAGATTCAATAATAATAGAATGGCCAGTTTGGCTCTCTGGACAGAATGTTGGACTGAAGGGGCCCTGGTTCGATTATAGTCAAAGATCAGGCCATCTGGGAGGCACCTAATCGATATATCTCACTTCAGTTTTTCTCTGTCTCTTCCCTTCCACTCTCTCTGAAAATCAATGGGAAAATATCCTTGGGTGAGAATTAACAATAATCTTCTAATCTAATAAAAGAGTAATATGCAAATTAACCCTCACTCCTAAGACACGCCCAGCAGCCAAGACACGCCCAGCAGCCAGTCAGAGAGGCTATATGCAAATTAACCCAGCCAAAAGCAGCTGGCAGCCATGGAGCTAGAGCAAACAGGATGCCAGCAATGGAGGAAACTGCCTGCCTAGGCTGGCTGTGGCCTCCGCTCAAGGCAACAAAGTTTCAATTATAGAAGATAAATAAACCCCAGAAACCTGCTTTCAGCCAGCCTTGCTGGGACGTTGGGTCAATGGGAGCTGTGGCCAGCCTGCAAACAGCCATCAGCCCCTCACCCAGCCTGTCCAGGCACCCCAGTAGGGACCCAAACCCTGAAGGGGCTTTGGGCAACCTGAAAACGGCCCTCAGCCCCTCACCCAGGCTGGCCAGGCACCCCAGTAGGGACCCAAACCCTGAAGGGGCTTTGGGCACCCTGAAAACGGCCCTCAGCTCCTCACCCAGGCTGGCCACACCCCCATGGGGTGAAGGTCCCCACTGGGGGGCTTGGCCAGCCTGCAAACAGCCATCAGTCCCTCACCCAGGCTGGCCAGGCACGCCAGCAGGTGGACATCCCTTGAGGGGTCCCAGACTTCGGGAGGGCACAGGCTGGGCTGAGGGATCCTCCCTCCCCGGGCCCCTAGTAATAATAATAAAATAAGAGAGCTTTACATTCCAGAATTTAAAACAAATTAAAGACCCTTGAAAATGTTTCAACTTTAAAAGTACTACAAGTGTATGAAAAATAATGGCAAGGGGAATACAAACTTTAAGTAAATCAAGTTACTTAAAAGCTTCAATATTAAATATTTTTACTTTTGGATTGTATGTACAGTTTTTAAATCCAGTACTATCTTTTACATTCAATAGCTATTGACTCTGACATTTAATAAGAAGGTAAGTGTGCCAGTCTAAATGTACCAGACTGTAAAATATCAAATACTGAAGTTATAGTTCTTGTACTTACTGTTACATGGACAATCAAGTCTTCATTTCTTTCTACCTTTTCAAGATTGGACTCACCCAGTCCTTCTGGATATTTTTGTGTGATTAGAATTGTTATTATGAACTTTCCAGTGATTTAATCAAACTGTTTCCTGACAGATGATTTGCCCAGGATGAGATTCAAGTGCCCATACTGCACACATGTGGTGAAGCGGAAAGCCGACCTAAAGCGCCACCTTCGTTGTCATACAGGAGAGCGGCCCTACCCATGTCAAGCTTGTGGAAAAAGATTTAGCAGGCTAGACCACCTAAGTAGCCATTTTCGAACAGTATGTATTTGATTTTTCATTCAAATTTTACTTCTTAAATACATGCAATTAGGATAATCTAATTTATGATGGAAATCTTTTCTCACAACTCTATCATATTAAAATTTTTTCTAATTTAATGTTTTTACTTTGCACACAATGCATAATTCAATTTTTATGTGTTTTTTAATTCTTTGAGACCTTGAAGTCAGTGATATTCTTTTGAATATTCCCTTTAATGCGTTTAAAATCTAACTGGTTTTTATAGACTGGTCTTTTTGGAGCTAATGTAAACTTTAAGAATGTTTTAAATGTCTGGGTCAGAATCACTACTTTAGATCCTCAGCATCTACCAGTGACTCTTGAATCCTTATCTGGTAGAATTTCTAGTTTCAACTGTTGGATATCTCTGCATGGCACCGTCTTTCTAGTGTCCCTCTAGTTTCTTTACAGTCTCTTCAGGGAAGGCAGCAAGGTGGACAATAGAACCACTCCCAGTCGAGGACATGATTGTCAGAGTCAGAAAAATCTCAGGGAAATTTGCTGGTCAATGCTCTAGTGGTTTAATACTGTAGTAACATTGGAACATTGTTCTGCTGATTGTCTTGCAATAAGAATTTTTTCCAAAATCTGTTCTATTATTTGTACTTCAATTCCATTGATGAGATCCTTTTAATTTTAAAGAACATTTGGTCCCTTAAAGTAACTTCTTCATGCATTGCTTCATAGTTATTCAACCTGAGCACCTATTGTCAGACCCTTTTCTAAATGCTAGGTATACAGCAGTGAGCAAAACAGACAAAATGTCTGCCTTTATTAATCTCATGAAGCTAACACCTGAACTAAGATATGTAATATCACTAGAGTAATACATGGCATATATTGTTTGCAATGATGATTATTCTGAAAACGTGTCCTGTATTATCTCAGATAGCAAAATACTATTGGATTAATACTATTGGCTATTATTTAGAAAAAACTGATGTGTAATATTTCAGTGATGTCAATTTATCACCAAAATCTTTGTCTTTTTCTAATAACTAGATGCTTTTTTTTTAAATTTAAAGGTCGATGAGATTTAATTTTTTAAGTACATTTTTAAAAATTGATTTTAGAGAGGAAGGGAGAGGGAGAGAGATAGAAACATCAATGATGAGAATCAATCATTGATTGGCTGACTTCTATACGCCCTCCACTGGGGATCAAGCCTGCAACCGGGGCATGTGCCCTTGACCTGAATCGAACCCGAGACTTTTCAGTTTGCAGATCAACACACTAGAGGCTAACTTAATAGCATTTAAAGTTTATGAACTGATACATAGAATATCAAATTGTCCTGCTTTTAAAAAATCCTTTTTTATCACTATTTAAATCTGTACAGATTCACCAGGCATGCAAACTCATCTGCAGAAAATGCAAACGCCATGTGACTGATCTAACAGGTCAAGTGGTCCAGGAAGGAACCCGGCGATACAGACTCTGTAACGAGTGCCTTGCTGAAGTTGGCATAGACAGCCTCCCCATTGATCTGGAAGCGGAACAGCATCTTATGTCCCCATCAGATGGCGATAAGGATTCCAGGTGGCATTTGAGTGAAGAAGAGAATAGATCCTATGTGGAGATTGTAGAGGATGGGTCTGCTGATCTGGTCATACAACAAGTTGATGATAGTGAAGAAGAAGAAGAAAAGGAAATAAAGCCCAACATTAGGTAGCTGTAATGTGCACCAACAGAGCTGGCATGTCTGCAATTCACATTGACTTCCTGTATCTCTCTCTTCCATGGTCAGAGACTGGTTAACAGATTGTAAGACTGGCTTAAAAGTAATGGCCTACTATAACTTGCATGCTTTCTGAACAGGCCATTGTATCCATCCTGAACTTTGTTGCCCTAAAACGTGTTGCTGCACTGGAAAGAAAGACTTAGCTTGAGTTGGCATGATAGATGAACAGTTAATCGTCTTACTTGTATTACAGAGATGCCTTTTTTCTTTTAATATTGGAAGATCTACTTAGCAAACGTTTTTCAAATAAAATATTTTTTAAAATATTTTTATTGATTTCCGAGAGGAAGGGAGAGGGAGAAAGAGATAAAAAACATCAATGATGAGAGAGAATCACTTATCAGCTTCCTCCTGCACACCCCACACTGGGGACCAAGCCTACAACCCAGGCGTGTACCTTGACCGGGAATTGAACCATGACCTCTTGGCTGGGCTCAAAGAAAATATTTTAAATAAATTCACCACAACCAAACTTCACGTAAGGTAATTTTAAGGTGTTTCAAAAACATAAACTATTGAGTTTTCATAGGGAACCAAGTAAAGCACATTTAGGAGTCAGGCACCCAAACCTGACTGAACTCATGTTATTCTATTAACTTAAGGTCCACACCAACCTATCATTCTCATATCCTAAATGTTTTAGGATTATGGCAGAAGACAAATGTAAAATGTTTGAAATCGTTCATATTTGAACTTTTTGCCATTAAGTTAAAAATTACACATGCAGTTACTAGTATTAAGAAAAGCAACAGTAAAGTAGAGGCTGACCAGGGATTATATACAGATATCATTTCCTTAAAGCAGGAAACTAATGATGTCTAAAAGTCAAGGTAGTTTGTGAAGATCTATCAATATAGTTCCCTTCCCCTCTAAAGAAAAAAAACACAAGAACACTGGAGGTTCCTATCAGTTCTTAA
Source organism: Murina feae (assembly GCA_004026665.1). NCBI lineage: Eukaryota > Metazoa > Chordata > Mammalia > Chiroptera > Vespertilionidae > Murina > Murina feae. The sequence continues at coordinate 14,650 of PVJC01012948.1, forward strand.
GAGCAGTTTCTAACATTTATGTACTGCTTGCTATATTTTTTATAAAATGCTATCTTGCCCTGACCGGTTTGGCTCAGTGGATGGAGCATCGGCCTGCAGACTGAAGGATCCCGGGTTCGATTCCGGTCAAGGGCATGTACCTTGGTTGCGGGCACATCCCTGGTGGGAGGTGTGCAGGAGGCAGCTAGCTGATCGATGTTTCTCTCTCATCGATGTTTCTAACTCTATCCCTCTCCCTTCCTCTCTGTAAAAATCAATAAAATATATTTAAAAAAATAAAATAAAGTGTTATCTTACACATTTTCTTACCTAATCAGTGAAATATTGTCTTTGATTTACAAGTGAGGAAATTAAGGTCAGAAAGTTTAAGTGGTGGGACTGGTGACTGGACAGGTTTTGATTTTAAACACTCCTTTCAAACTTTTCTCCTCATATTGTCCCCTGAAATGGTGAAATGAAGTTGCACTTCCCCAATCTGCTGTAGTTATAAAAGAAGCCTATCAAAATTAGAAAGTATAACAAGAGGAATTTAATCATCTTCAACATGTTTTGAACTAATTATTCATATAGTGTTAAGTAATGTCCCTACAGTATCTATTGTCATGTTTTATGTCGTTATTTATATGTAAAAATTTTATATAAAATGATTTGAACAAGTTATCTTAAACACTTTAAGCATTTTTGCTTATCCTGTGTATATACTTTTTTAAACAAACTTTTCTCATAGGATACAAAGTTAATTTTAAACTCTTCCCCTGTGTGACTTATGGAACATTCCAAAATTACAGTTAAATTGAAGACGCATTATTTTACTTTACTTCTAAAGATAAAATTTATATACCAAAAGAACTGACCTGCATAAAGGTTTCCGCAAGTTATCAAAATAAAGCTTGATATAATTGAATTTTGATAGAGGCTCCATGTATTATACTGTATTTTTATTTTAATTCTCACCTGCGGACATGCTTAGAGAGAGGAAGGAGGTGGGGGGGGGAGGAGAGGGAGAGAGAGAGAAACATCGATGTAAGAGAGAAATTGATCAGTTGCCTTCTGTACATGGCCTAACCGGTATCAAAGCTGTGACCCAGGTATGTGCCCTGACTGGGAATCGCACAGGCAACCTTTCAATGCACAGGATGATGCTCAACCAAGCCACTCCGACTGGGCTATTATACTGCATTTTTAAATATAGCCTGACATACCTCAAGATGATACTTTTTGTTATTTTTTTCTTAATGATTGTCCTTGATGCCAATTTGTGGGCTAAAATGATTAATTTCTAAAAAATTTGTATTAAGTAGATGAATAACCTTTTTTAAAAAATGGTACTTAACTCTGAGACTTTTTCAAGATTCCTCTGTTGGTAAATTTCTAGTTGCTTCAAGACTGGGTAGTGTGCATTGAGTTCATTGTTCTCCCACCATGACTGTTCCTGAATCAGGAGTCATCAGTATCCCAGTGAGGGAGGGAACAGTTGTCACTCTCTAGTTGTCACTCACCAGATGGTGGTAACAGCTTTCTAAATTATAATCTGAGTTTTAGGCATTGGAGCCAATAGGAAAAATTACTGATTTGAGCTTTATTCACAGAAATGAAGTAGTGCTTGCATGTATATACTCTAACGCACTTTATGACCTAAATGTTCTTTTATACTATTGTCTTCTGCATGCAAACTTTACATACAGCAGCATGAATGTCAGCGAGGTCCACTGAACAGTGCCACTAGCACTATAGAGCCTTATCAGAAATAATGCTTTCTTAACAATTGTTTATAACAAGCATCAATCCTAACAAAACAGCTACCAAATTCACCACACTACATGGCCTATCTGTTTTTTCATTTTAGTATCATAAAAGAACATTCCTGACATGTTTGCAAGTTGTAAATAATATTCCAGTTATCATATGTATCTAAGACTTTAGAGACCAATTCTTTTCTAGAGTGAAACTATTTGGTTTCCGAGAAAACTAAATTCTTTGGCTTTTAAATGTGGGAAAATGTTACATAATGGTATAATCTGTTAATATAAGCTTTATTTATGCCAATGACTTTTTTTTAATATTTGGGAAATAATGGGAATTGGTTAGACCAGTTTGCTCTTGCAGGAATGCTGTTTATCAGCCTCTGAACATCCTTCTAACTTTATGGTCCTTACAAGTGTCTTGTTGACGGGATGAAGTTTTGCAAAAATAAAGCGCCACTGCAGTCGTGCCTACTGTCGGGAGGAAGCAAAATAGACGAGATCAATGTTTTAAAAGATTTTTTTCCACCCAAGATAACAATTTCTTCTAATGAGTTGTTTCATAGAGAAGGCAACATTTAAGGAAGAAACTCTAAAATCAGAGCGGCTCTGGGTAAAGTCCCCTACAAGCCTTTCCCCAACCACCTTGGCTGAGCTCAGTACAGTGCTGAAAATGTTGGAGCTAAATAACTCTTCATTTTTCTTTAAGCATTAGTCTCACTTTATTACTCCTATTATTCACTGCACTTATATGCTGACAACCATAGATTTTCTTATAGCAGCATGTCATCCTTATTATACAGAACTCAATTCATTAAAATTATTTTGCCAAGTCATGCAATGATATCTTGACATAGTATATGTATTTTTGAGTCCTAAAATTAATACTGTCTAAAATCACTAAAAACAGTACAGCATAACTAGATGTATTTAACTGGGAAGGGTGGTGATGATAGGTACTGGAGGACCAAAATTTAGATTATAAATGGAAAGTTCTGTTATTTTATATTAGAGTGAATCAGTATTACTATTTATCATTTATATAGCATTTTATATTTGCAAAGTATTTAATAATTTTTGTTATTCTTTACATATCTATGAAATAGAACAGTTATTCCACATGAAAGGTAAGGAAATTAAGACAACAGAAATTAAGCAGCCTAATACAACCCAGTGAAACAGGAATTAGAATGATCTAATTTTTGAATCCTGGAATATCAGCTTAATTCACTGAGATGTGTTGTTCATTACTCTATTTTATAAGATGACTTTATACAAGAGCCAATTGTTTAAAGCTGACATCGTTGTATGTAGATAAATCTTATACAGAATAAATATTATGTAAAGTATGTGACTTAGCTACAAGAGTTTTTATTTTTAATTTATTTATTGAGAGAGATGAAGGGAGAAACACGGATTTGTTGTTCTACTTATTTATGCATTCACTGGTTGATTCTTTCATGTGTCCTAGTTGGGGACTGAACCCAAAACTTTAGTATATTATATCGGGACGCTGCTCCAACCAACTGAGGAGGGCACTTACAAGAGTTTTAATGATAAAATTCAGGCTATCACAGAAATGATACTGTTTAGTCGGCTTCTTTATATCTTGTGTAAAATTATAATATCTTATTTTGATACAGTTTATTCATACAAATGAAGCCACAAATATACTAAGAAAAATGGAAAACTTCATTTTCTAACATGTCAGTCTTTTCCCTACAGAACTTGTATACCAGCCAAAGGTCAAATACATTAAGCAATAAACCACACACAAAAGCAAGAGGAGGCTCAAAGAAGGTACATAAAATACCCAGAAGCCTATTCCTTTTCTGTTTAAGGTGCTTGCTACTTAAAAGTTGTGCTACATGTACTCACTAAGAAACCTTGTGCAGCCCTGACCGGTTTGGCTCAGTGGATAGAGCGTCGACCTGTGGACTGAAGGGTCCTGGGTTCGATTCCGGTCAAGGGCATGTGCCTTGGTTGCAGGCACATCCCCAGTGGGGGGTATGCAGGAGGCAGCTGATTAATGTTTCTCTCTGATCGATGATTCTAACTCTCTATCTCTGTCCCTTCCTCTGTGTAAAAAATCAATAAAATATATTAAAAAAGAAAAAAAGAGAAACTTTGTGCAGCAAGGTATCCATAAATTTAAAATTCTAAGTATTACACAGAAACAGGGGATCTAGTATAGTAGGGATCAAGCAAGTGGGATAAGTCCAAATAGCTTCCAAGAAGTGAATTTCCAGTTATGCTGAAAAAGGACAAGATCGCCAGGTGAGAATCTGGGTAAAAACAGAATAGTTAGTGGTTGCCCCCTAGAGTTTGGAGGAATGGGAGAAATGACTGCTTAATAGTTGGTTTCTTTTTAGAAGAAAAAATGTTCTAAAATTGATTGTGGTGATGGTTGTATAACCAAGAATACTAAAAACCACCAAATTGTACTTTAAATGGGGTAATTATATGGTATGTGAATTATATCAATAAAGTTGTTATAAAAATGAGAAAATCCGGGCAAAAATTCAAAAGTAGGAACTGTTGAGTCACAAGGTCTTTGCTGGTGCATGTGGGTGAGTAGATCAGAGGTCATGGGGACAATGATAAAGGCAGAAACAAAGGAGCCCGATAACTTGCTCATATTTCTTCTCAGTCTGATACAGCCCTTGAATTTTCACACCACGGGTTACACAGAATCAGGAACAATAACTGGAAGGGCAATTGGTTTGGCGTAAGGGGATGAAAATATAGGCTCAACTTGGATGTTAGAAAACTTGACTAACACAGGAGACTTGGAGTAGAGAAGCAGAACAGGGAGTGGCTGTTTGCCCTTGTAAATAAAGGGAGTCGAGAATGGCACTGGTTACCGGGGTTGTCTCTAGGATGGCCACACCCCCTAACCAAGCACTGTGGGCTTTTTAAAATAGGGGAGAAAAAGGGGCTGTTAGCATTTATGCTTGCCTCAGTAACAGCAATGAATACTAGCCTGAGTTTACTGAGTATTTACACAGTAGGCACTGTCTTAAGAGCTTTATGTGTATACATTTATTTAATCATCTCAACAACCCTGCAAGTACTATCATCACTACTTAAAATGAGGAAATTAAGGAAGAGAATAAGCAACATTCCCAAAGTAGAGTTATTAAGTGGTAGAACCAGGACTTGAACCCATGATCTGGCTTGTTTGTGCTATTAATCACTACAACTCTAAAATAAAAATATCAGCACAGTAGTGTTTAAATTCCACAGTTCCAAATATCAGTCCAGGATGACTCCCTTCCTCTTCATTTATAAAACGATTCTTAACTATCCCAGGAAAGTTGGGGGTACTCGTATGCCAACTATAATTTGATAAAATATCAATTTTAAAAAGTGTATCTGAAAAAAAAGGTATGTGGTGAGGGGGGAACTTAACTTCATATATAAAGGGTAACATATTCATTTTGGCATATTTTAAAACAAACTAATCTTTAAAATAAAAAATTATATATTATAAATTAAAAAATATATAATTTATATTGCATAATTACATTTGACTTTTTACTGAATCCCATTATCTAGCACTGGTGGAAAGAGAAATGGCTGTGCTTTTTCTCCTAGTCAAGTTTGTAGCCTACGTGGCTTAATATATCCCAAGAGGCCTTGCTCTACATGTGGTTCTCCCACTGCCCTCACGTATCACCTTATTCATTTTCACAGTCAACCCAAGTAAGTAGCCCAGGATGTGCAAAGGGGGTCCATGAAAAAAAGAGCCCCATCTCAGTCTGGAAACTCATTCTAACAAAGTAGAGATTCCAGACATTTTTTTGCTTGGAGGTCCACAATCAAATTTTGAAAAATGTGTTTAAAGAAGGTTAAGAAGCACTATTCAGTGATCCTACTACATATTAATTTGAAGAGCTACAGGCTCTTTGCTTAGCCTTTCAATACCCTGGGAAAATAATGCAGTGCTCAGAGAGAACACTTAGAAAACTCACAATCTCTTCCTCTGAAGTCAAGTTAAATCCAATCTAATAAATGCGTATTTTTGAAATTAACTGTCTCTTTGGGACGCCTAAGCTACGCCCACCAGCCAATCAGAGCGGCTCTATGAAAATTAATTCAACCAAGATGGCGGGTGCTGGCAGCCTCACCCAGGCTCAAGCTGAATTTCTCCCACTCCCAGATCCCCAAAAGGGGACTAAGGAGCAGGAGAAAGGTGCCCCGGGCCAGCAGGGTGGGGCCCCCAGGCACCCGCCTCGCTGCCTGCCCGGGGCCGGGCTCCCCCATCCCCTGGAGGGAAATCGGGGAGCGGGAGAAAGGCAGCCCTGGCAGCAGGGCAAGGACCCCGGGTTTCCCCGCCTCGCAGCCTGCCTGGGGCCCTGCCTGGGGCCGGGCTACCCGGTCCCCTGACAGGTAATCGGGGAGTGGGAGAAAGGCACCCTGGTCCTGACTGCTGGGGGCCTCAGATGTGGCTGTGGGCAGGCCCCCAGTGGCGACACACACACACACACACACACACACACACACACACACACACACACACACAAAAGGTGCCTGCCAGACTGGGGCCATCATAGACATCCACTGAGGTTTTCTGGATTGTGAGTGGGGGCAGGCTAGGCTGAGGGACCCCTACCCTCCTCCCGTGCATGAATTTCGTACACCGGGCCCCTAGTCTACTATAATGATATATAGCACCACCCAGATATCTCTTCTCATGTAAGTGTGAATAAATAGCAACTTTGCAAACTCTTGTATCATAGGAAAGAATACCTCAATTAATGAAGAAAACAGTAATGTTGCAAAGCAAAGCAGTTCCATTTTTTAGAAATTATCTACTTTGAGAAGTTCAGATAATTTTATTTTACATTTTAAATATACTTTTATTTATTTCAGAGGAAGAGGTAGATAGAAACATCAATGATGAGAGTGAATCATGGATTGGCTGCCTCCTGCACGCCACGCCCACTACTGGGGATTTAGTGGGCAACCTGGGCATTTGCTCTGACTGGTATGGAACTATGACCTCCTGGTTCACAGGCTGATGCTCAACCACTGAGCCACGTTGGCTGGAAAAAAGTTCAGATAATTTTAAAGCTGTTTTCCTGGCCTCCTGTCTTCTCAGAAATTAAGAGCTTAAATAATTTTTAAAAACCAAAAAATTAAAAAAAAATTCTCCCATTCTTCTAACTGTATAAATATTCTGTTTTCTTATAAAATTACATGATAGAAGGGCCCATTTTTAAGGGCATTACATTTTTCTTGTGGAAAAACAAAGAAGTGTCAGTTTATCAGTGTTTAAAAAAAAGTGTGATAGAAAATCAGCGCTCTTCCTAGAGAAGTCTCCCAATTGCTCAATTATAATTATTTCTTACAAGATATCCAACTGGAATACAGGATGGCTCTGTCCTACAGCAATCTAAAATACAACCTCTTAATATACATATACATATAGAAAATATATGTCGTAACCAATATGGAGGGAAAGCAAAATCCTGATTGTAAAATTTCTCAAATTATCATTTTTCCTCCCAAATTGGATTCAATAAGAGTGTGGAGGCTTCGGAGTCTCTCAGGCTGATGTTTACACCAATGATCGCTTTTGGGACCAGGCTGGAGGGCTGGCATTCCATTGGAAGGATGCGAGGCACCTGTTGCTATGGCAAGGAATTAATAAATAAGGAATCATACTTGCCACCTGAGGAATTCTTTAACATTTGAATAGTTAGTACAGACCAAGATGATGCCTTGATTTTCCATTTGTGGGAAAGTCATACTTTAAGTCAAAAATTTCTGTTCTGCAAATCCAAACCATCGTATATTGTCAGAGACTGTAGAATTTATATTACAGTATCTTCTCAAAAGGACGAGAGAAAAACAGGTCTTCATAGGAGTTTTTTCTTGACCTTAAATGTCAATGATCACAAACACTTCCGGCTTCTCTTCAGTATAGACCTGCATGGCTGAGTATGTAATTGCCTTGACTTCAGTCCCCTAAAGTTGGGATTAGAGAAAAGACAAATAAGAAACAAAGGACAATGGAATCAGAATAATTAGTTCCAACAATAATTGGCAGAAAGTCAAAAATTTATTCTGGAAAAGTAAAAACAATAATTATCAAACTGGATTAACAGTATACACTGACTCAATAAAAAGAACAAGCACACAGAAGGCAGAGCACTGAACTAGCGTTAGAAGATACAGCTCTAATCTTGGCTTTGTTTCTACCTGTTATGGAAGCTGGCTGAGCTCTCTGGGCATCAGTTTATCAAACACCACCAAGTCTTCCTATTGTTTGCTCAGGGCTCCTCAAAACTCCTCGTTGCAGTCTAACCTGGGCCTAGGAACTCGGCCTTTTCTCTTCTCAGCTGCCAATACTCACTCTACGTCGTAGGGTCCTTCTCTCTCCACATGTTTCTGATACATGACACCCTGCCCCAGTTTAGAGTCACAGGATTTGATATTCTCTTAGTTCCTTCTACGATAAATCTTAAAAAAAAAAAGTGGAATATTTTTGAACATTTTTTTAAATTGATTTTTGAGAGAGAAACATCAATGGTTGTTTCACTCATTTATGCATTCATTGGTTGATTATTGTATGTGCCCTGATCAGGGATTAAACCCAAAACTGAGCTACCCGGCCAGGGCCCTCTACAATAATTTAAAGTGTGTCAGAGAATAGGGAACTGGCATTTGCTAGCTCTATAGACCAAAGAAATTTGAAGATTTCAATGGATTTGAGTGGCACCCGAACCTCTGCTTTCCCCACCCACTCTGCCATAATCCCCTCAGGAAACAGCAACCTCAATCAAATTCAACTTTCTGCCTGTGGAAGCATCAACCATGCTGAACAGTGTCACCTTTAAAGTCTGGCCGCAATTCTCAAAAGGCCACTCAGCACTGACCAGTAATCCTACATCTACCACTAAATTCACTTTCTCACTCTGAGGCAACTGAGATTTCACATTTTCACCTCTAGCCTCCCTCCTTCATTCTCATTCTCTGTTAACTATGCTTTCTAGAGAAAACAAGAGCAATCAGTAAGAACTGACTCATCTTCCCATATCAGATCTACCATCCAACTCTATCTGTACTCCCACCAGCCTTTCCTCCTGTTATAATGGCCAACCCCTGCTCTTATTAGAAGGCCAACTTCACTTCAATACTCTATCCCACACTCCCCCACTCCCTGCCCTTACCAACTCAAGGTCTTTGCCCTGAAATCATTCTTTCCCTCTCCAGCATGATCAATTTTCCTCAATATACTGGATCATTTCAATGTTCTCCACCCACAAAGCTTAAAACATTTGGCTCTTTACAGGAAAATTTCACCTGCCCTATTCCAACAGACTTAACTAATATAGAGGCTGGCAAGTACAGAATCTAGAGACGCACAGATAGAAAGTCCATCAGAGAACATCTAGGCCAAAACCTTTACAGGGGAAGAAATCAAAGCTTGAAAAGGCAAAGGGACTTACTTTTTTTGTTTGTTTGTTAATTCTCTCTAAATCAATTCTATTGATTTTTAGAGGGAGTGGAAGCAGGGGGCACAAGGAGAGAGAGAAAACATTGATGTGAGAAAGACACATCGATTGGTTGCCTCCTGATGTGCCTCAACCAGGGCTTGGGGGTCAAACCTGCAACCCAGGTATGTGCTCTCAACAGTGCAAAGGTAGATGCTTTAACCATTGAGAACACTGACCAGGGTGCAGTCCCACAATAATCAATAACAAACCTGCTCCTAGAACCCAAGTGCTAACTCCCCCCCCCCTTTTTTTTTTGGTTTATCCTCACCTGAAGATATTTTTTCCATTGATTTTTAGAGAGTGGAAAGGAGCAAGGGAGGGAAGAAGAAGGAGGAGAAGGAGGAGGAGAGAAAGGAGGAAGAGGAGGAGGAGAAACGGGAAGAGGAGGAGGAGGAGAAACGGTAAGAGGAGGAGGAGGAGAAAAGGGAGGAAGAGGAGGAGGAGGAGGAAGAAGGAATAGAGAAACATCGACATGAGAGATACAGCAATTGATTGCCTCCCGAATGGCCCGACTAGCGCTGCAGGATCAAACCTGAAACCCAGACTGGGAATTGAACTCTAGACCCTTTGGGATAGGCCAACACTCTAACCACTAAACCTCACTGGCCAGGGCACAAGCGCTAACCCTTAACGCATCAAATTAGATGTGTGAAATCAGTGTTTTAACCTATGTCCAGACAGGTCAAAGACAGCTGAGAAAAACTTACCACTTTACACCAATTTATTAGACTTCATTGACGTTTACTATCACATACACCAAGTTTTATGGTGAGAAGGTATAAAATGTTTCAGTGGCTGGATTAAAAACATACCTGAGGATGCTTGGACAATGAGAATTCTTCTCCCCACCTTGAAAAGGAAAATTAAAACATGATTAAAATTACCCAAACTTAGTATTTGTTCTCTCTTTACATATCTTAAGATAATCCTTACAAATATAGTTAAGATACTAAAAAGCCAAGAGATGGAAGGAGTATAAATTTCAGTTTGGTTGCTAGCAGATACAGTTACTGAGGGACTTATGTGCAACAGCCATTTCAACGAAGTTGATAGTTAAACTAACAAAAAGTACCCTAGTATAGTGTACATAGGTAGACTCTCAACAAACACTTTGTAGTTAATCCAAAATTTTCACCGTACTCAAGGCTGAAAACTAATGAAATATCATTCCCCCCTTGAAAAAGCAAAGAAAACATATCCTATAAGGTGACCAGACGTCCCGATTTTTAACAATTTGTCCCACGTCCCGCATTTTAAAAAAGTCCCGATTTCTGGAAAGAATGCATGACAAGCTAGGGAATGGCGGGAGAACGGGAAGGGAATATACGGTTTTTGGTGGCCAAGTGGTCAATGGTGTCCCACTTTGCCAATGTTAAAATCTGGTCACCTTATTCTATAAGACAGTCTGAATTTGGTTTGCATTTTATAATTTTTAAAAATTGTAGATAGAAGGACCTACAAAGGTACTCTCCTAGAACTTGACTAGAAGAATTCTCTCTCCCTTCCACACTAATGGGGCTGAAGATCCCAGTAACAGAAGCAGCAGTAATAGCTGTAGAAAGAGTTAAGTTTTAAAACTCTGTTCAACCATTTATTAGCCAAGTACCCTGGACAAGTCTATTTCCTCACCCTAAAAAAAGAGGTATTAAGTCCAGCTGGTATTGCTCAGTGGTTGAGCATCAAACCATGAATGAAGAGGTCATTGGTTCAATTCCCAGTCAGGGCACATGCCCAGGTTGCAGGGTAGAACCCCAAGTAGGGGTGTGCAGGAGGCAGCTGATCGATGTTTCTCTCATCGATGTTTCTATCTCTCTATCCCTCTCCCTTCCTCTCTTTCTAAAGTCAATAAATACTATTTTAAAATTTAAGAGGAATTAATAAAAACTTCACTTTACAAAAAGAAACATAAAAATAAAATTCAACATGAAATGGAAAAGATAGGCTTTATGTTAAAAAAAGATATCGCGTGACTGAAGAAACTTGGGAAACAACAAGGCAATTAAAATGACCTAATCAAGAGTTCACAAAATCTGGAGGAAAAGAATAATTTAATAGAAGAAATTGGTTGGAATAAGGTATAGGTGTGAAGACCTGAAAAAGACAAATCGGTTTCCCATCACCAAGCTAGGCTTTATGCAAATATCTGTGCCAACTAGCAATTATATATTTATGCTAAAAATCAACATATTGGCCCGGCCAGTATGGCTCAATGATTGAGCGTCAACCCATGAACCAGGTTTGGTTCCTGGTCAGGGTGTATGCCCAGGTTGCAGGCTCAATCCCCAGTAGAGGGTTGTGCAGAAGGCAGCCAATCAATGACTCTCTGTCATCCTTGATGTTACTATCCTCTCCCTCTCCATTTACCTCTCTGAAATCCATTAAAAAATAACATTAATAAAATAATTATAAAATAAAGGCCATGTGCAGGGGATTAAAGTTTTTTTAAAAATCAACAAATTGGGCCCAGCCAAAGTGCTCAGGCAGGTGAGCATTGTCCTTGTGCAATGAAAGGTTGCTGGCTCGATAGTCAGGCAGGGCACAGACCTGGTTTGGGGGTTTGATCCCTGATTGGGGAGTGTATGGAAGGCAATGGATGGATGTTTCTCTCTCAAGTTGTTGTTTCTCTCTCTCTCTCCCTCCTCCCCTATCTCTCTCTAAGCATGGGTGAGGACAAAAAAATAAAAATAAAAATAAAAATAAATTTGGGACTCAGGCTTAACAACTCAAATCAAGTTTGTTTTGACAAGTTTTGGCCTCCAAAGTCTCTAACAAAGCTTAACTAATTGAAAAGCCCATATCTACTGGGGTGCAATCGGTCCTCTGACTTTTCTATCTTCCTATCTGCTAAGTTCAGTGAAGAATATAACTTAACATCATTTATGACCTGCTAGTTAGATTTTCAAACTTACCCAATTGACCGTAATTTGAAATTTACTTGATCAAGACTAAGTACTTTTACTTCCTAAAGAGAAAAAAAAAATCATTTTAATGTTTTAAAATGATCATTACAGACCATCTGCCAAACACACTTCTATGTTGTCATCTCTTCTAGATAAAACAGCATACAACTTCTAAGATGCAAAGAAAATTAAAACAATATAGAATGATCAACTAAATATATTTCACGGAGTTAATGTTTTATTCTTACATATTCAAGGGAAGTATTCTTGAAAATGTACAATCTAAAAACTTGAGTCAAAAGAATTCTTCTGGAGGATGACTTGATTTCAATCACTCTCAGTCTATTTTTTTCAACTTTATTGAGGTATAATTGAAGCTCTCTTAGCCTATTTTTATGTAATACTGTAGGCATCTAAACTTTGTAAGACAAATGACCCAGCTGAAAGGGTATACATAGTGAAGCTGGTAAGGGAGAGAATGAAGGGATTATGGAAGCAAGGAGGGGCCGTGTGCATTAGATAACAAGGATGCTGGAGAGGTGTTCCCTTCTAGAGATTGATGGCTACAAGCAATTTCCAGCTGGCCTTTCCTTTTTCAAATTAAGGAAAACTAAAAGCACCAATTTTTAAACTTAAGTCAACATGGCAGAGCTACTACATTTCAAATGGGGCAAAAAGAACATATAAATGGACATAAATATAGCTCAAACTTGGGAGACATAAAAAGTGTCAACAAATAAAGATAGTAGGTACATTCTTACCACACAATCCTGATTAGTGACATATATAAGAGATCAGCCCAGCTGGTGTGACTCAGTCGTTGAGCATCGACCCATGAACCAAAAGGTCACCAACCTGTTCAATTCTTAGCCAGGTGGGTGTGATCCCCAGTAGTCGTTGTGTAGGAGGCAGCCAATCAATGTTTTCTATCTCTCTCCCTCCCTTTACTCCCCCCTCTCAAAAATCAATAAAAACATCTATAAATAAATAAATACAAATGGCATATCCATAGGCAAACTCTGATTAACTAAGAAGAGCCTATGGCCATTATAATCTCTGCAAATCAGTATCATCATTACATATCTGTATGGCATGGTTTTACATCACATGTTCTACCTTAAATCACTTGTTCTATTTTAAAAATATGAACTAAGAATCCATTTGCTCAGTTAAAAATGAAAACTCCTTGCTTACCCGGGGTATGAAGAATTCATCAGCACTGAACTTATAAAGCCACTCATCCAAAAAGTGAAACAGAAGAGACTGCAAATCATCTCCTACACAGAATCAAAGAGAAATATAATAATATGATGCTTAATAATTCATATCTCCAATAACTTGTTCAGATTTAAAAGTGCAATGAATGTTTTAGGCAAATTGAGAGAGGAAGAACAGGCTCATAATCAATTTGTGTTCTTAGTGTGAAAATATTCTCAAATTATGTAGAATACTGCACACTTGTATAACAATTTCTTCCTTGTAAATAATCTGGTTACCTTGTGTTTCTACTTCTATTGCTTGGAGGGGCTCCACTGTGTCGGTATCTGTCATGTAACCAAACATGGCCATTGCACATTGCTCGAAAGCTTCCTCCAGAGTATCTCCCCATGCGTGTAACCTAAAGAAATACATTCATGCCCTGAGTAATATAATCCACTGCAAGAGAGAAAACCCGACAGCAAAGTCAAAACAAAAGCAATATGAAAAATACAAAACCAAAGGCCTCAAATCAACTTAAAAGCACTGAAACTGGGTGCCAGTAAACCACCATTTTCACTTTCAAAAGGAACCAAGAGAAAAATTAACTGGGGACAAGATGAAAACATCAGCCTTCTTGCCCTGGCCGGTTGCACAGTGGTTAGAGTGTCGAGCATCAGATTGAAAGATCGCAGGGTCAAGGGCATGTACCTTGGCTGCAGATTCTCCAGCCCCCATAGGGGCACTTGCTGCAGGCAACAAATCAATGTGTCTCCCTCACGTTGATGTTCCCCTCCCTCCTTCCCACTTTCTCTAGCAATCAATAGAAAAAATATCTGTGGGTGAGGATTAAAAACAAAAAAAATCAGCTTTCTTATTTAAGCACGTGGTTTCAAAAGCATAAACTCCAGCTATACTCACTGGACATCTGCTGTATGATCCAAATCTGAGGAAGAGAATGAAAAACACTTGTAAGTAACTAAACCTGACCTGCTAATCACAAGAAAAGAGCTCTAATTCATTATTAAGAACATCAACCTTGAAGAGAGAGAAAATGTGGGCAGATCACACCTTTTGCTACCATTTACACAAAAGTTATTTGCTTTAATAAGGGTTATTTTTAAATTTTCTTCTAAGAATTTACAGTTGTTATTCTGTTACTATGAATTAAATAAATAACTAAAGAACTAATAGCAAGCTCCCACTGGATCTGTTGTCTCAACATTTCAGTCTATTCTTCATTCATATTATGACTTCCATCAATTCTTCCCACTTAGGATCACAGAATATTTGAGAAAGAAGTCTTGGAGATCATCCTATATGATAAAAGGCTAATATGCAAAATGTCCCCTCAAATGGGAGTTTGACTTGGGGTTTGACCAGGGGATGGAGCCAGCCTGCCAACCGTCCTCGGTCCCTCCCCCGACCCGTTCAGGCCCGATTGGCCCAATCAGGGCAGGCTGGCCGAACCCCACCCATGCATGAATTCATGCACCGGACCTCTAGTTTAATATATAATTCCTTCACTACAAGAAAACCCCCAAAATCTAGAGATTGTGTGACTTTTTCAGGACTACACTGTTGATTAGAGGTAGAGTTGGGACTAGAATTGAGATTTTCTGACTTTCCAATTTAGTGCTGTTTAAACCATAACACCATCTTACAGTGGCACTCAAGGTTCAAACTCATCTCTAATTCACTCAGAAACATTACTGAGGACTTAATATGTTTCAGGCACCAAGGAGCTCATACCAGCAAAGATGACAGGTTAAAAGAAAATGACTAGTATTAACCCTAGAGAAATGAAGCATGTATTCACAAAACAACATGAGACTATTCACAGCAATTTTATTCCCCCAAATTAAAAACCCAAAGAGAACAAATAAGACAGAAGACTACAATGCAGTCCTACTCAGCAATAAAAAAGGGTGGCCCTAGCCGGTTTGACTCCATGGGTAGTGTTAGCCCTCAGACTGAAGGGTCCTGGGTTCGATTCCAGTAAAGCGCATGTACCTTGGTTGCAGGTTTCCCGGCCCTAGACGGGTGCATGCAGGCAACCAATCAATGTGTCTCTTACATCAATATTTCTCCCTATCTCCCTCTCCCTGCAAATCAATGGAAAAATATCCTCAGGTGAGGATTAAAAACAACAACAACAAAAAGTGTGAACTACTAATACTATATTAACAGGAACCTCAAAAACGTTAAGTAAAAACTGCAGAACTCTCGGCACCTAACAACTCCATCTACATTCTGCACTAAGAGACCTGGCCAAACTCAAGTATGGCTTCTAGCAGCATAAAGTCACCCAACTTCCTAGAATTATACACTTCACCCTACCCATCCCCCCATCACAATGTCTGCTTAAGAAAGTGACAGTCTGAAGAATTTACTGTTTGTTCTAGCCAACACCTGACCATAGGCCCTTGAACTCTGTTGCTTAGAGCATTTACTAAAATGGGCTTACATTATGAATATTTATCTCTTACAGCTTAGAAGTGTCTTTCTCAAGGACTCCGAAGTCATTCCTTTAAAATGTAATCACCAGGAAGGACTCTGTCTCTGTGGGAGGATAGAATCCTAACTTTGACAACTGCCAGCAAGCAGACACCGCTGGCCTAATCGAATTTACACTGACCCAATCTTTTGTAACTTTTCACTTCTCAGTCTCTACTGAGCTCTCCCCTCTTCCTCCTTCTTCAGTCTCCCTTTAAAAGGCTCAATCAGCTCTGCACAAATCAGAATGGAGCTCAGCTCTTCCTCCTACTGACAGTAGCTACTAAATAATATCCATTCATCACTTTAATGTCTGGCTTTATCTTTAATACTGAGTGAATAAGTCAGACATAAAAGAATCTATACTGTGATTCCACTTATATGAGACTCTAAAACAGGTAATATTAAAATATGATGACAGATATCAGAACAGTGTCTACATCAAGGTATGGAAGGGCCTAGGGTACTCACTGGAAAGAAGCAAAAGGGAACTTTCTAGAGTGATGGAAATGTTCTAGGACTTGACTGAGGTGTTGGTTACACAGTGTATTTGAATATCAAAACTCAATGGGCTTTATTTTACACTTAAGATCTCAGTATTTTTACTATATGTAAAGTATACCTCAACTAAAAAAGTTTTTTATTTTTTTAAAAATATATTTTATTGATTTTTTTACAGAAAGGGAGAGGGAGAGAGAGTGAGAAACATCGATCAGCTGCCTCCTGCACACCTCCCACTGGGGATGTGCCCGCAACCAAGGTACATGCCCTTGACCGGAATCGAACCTGGGACCTTTCAGTCCACAGGCCGACACTCTATCCACTGAGCCAAACTGGTTAGGGCAAAACAAACAGTTTTTTAAACAGATAGATTGCTATAGGGCAGGGTTTCTCAAATTTTTTTGGTCTCAGGACCCTTTACTCTCTTAAAAATTATTGAGGATCCCAAAAAGCTTTTATTTATTAGTTGTACCTGGCAATATTAACCACATTAGAAATTTTAACTGAAGAAAATTTTTAAATACTTATTAATTTAAAAATAAGTTAAGTAGACAGATCTGGAAGCAGAGAGCACAGCGTGCAGGTCACTCTGTGGAGCAGACAGGTGACATTCGGAAATGTGCCACAAAATTCACTAAGGAGTAGCGAGAATGCCTCACCAGCTCAGAGGGACTTGCACCGGTATGTGATGTTGGAAAATCACATCCCTGCTCTCCCAGGATGAGGAGCTTCTAGGCACAGAGTCCAAGAACCATTCCAACTCAAATTCTCCTTAGTGGCATTATCAGAAACAGAACCTGTTTTCTAGCTGCAAAGACAAGCCTCTTAACCATGATGCTACATGAAGAAAGGTTTTCATTTTCATACTTAAGTCCTCAACATCTGTATTTGTTGTTGATGTCCTTTGCCATTTTAAATGGTTTTATCCTCATAAACAATTGACTGTGGCAATTCATAATTGTGTCTAGAAATTTATTTTATATGCCAATATTACCTATGACTAAAAACTTGAGATGCAAATAAGATGAAAATGCACCGACTACCATACAGTTATGTAAGAAAGATTATCCAAGAGTAAGTGTTGCATTTATAGGGGCCAGAATGGCTCAATATTCTGATGATCACTTTAGGAACAAGTGACAATAGTACTAACCACTGAAATCTTTGTACCATAATATGGTGGACTAATCTGTGAGTTTTGAATTATGTATAAGAGACAAAGCACTATAAGCTAGAGGCTAAAATATTGATTATACTATATAAAAGGCTAATATTCAAATTGTCCCCTCAACCAGGAGTTCAACTGGGAGTTCGACCAGGAGGTGGTGGGGGGGGGCTGGCCCGAGGCCCCTCCTCCTGACCGCCCCCCCACACCTCCCACCCAGATGGGGGGTGGGGCCACGACCCCTTCCCCTCTACCCCCCTGCCAGCTTGGCCCAATTGGCCTGGGAAGGGCCGGAAGGACCTGATCAGGCCTCTAGTGTATATGATCTAGTTAACAATGAAGGATTACATGACAAAAACAAAACAAAACAAAACACACAAGTGTATTCTATTTAACATTAATTGCATATTTTATGAAAAATAAAACTATGTTTTCAAAATACTTAGTGAGAAAAGTATCACTAACATTTTTGCAAATATTTTCAATGACTAACTTTCTATGTGTTGATTTAGGTGGAGAACACAAAATCCAACCTCACAAATATGCAGGAATAAAGGGAGGAATATTTAATAGCTTTTCAAAAATCTCTATGTAGTCTTCCTTGATGTTCCATCAAAATTAGAAAAGGCCCAGCCTGTGTGGCTCAGTGGTTGAGCCTCCACCCATCAATCAGGAGGTCACAGTTCAATTGTGGGTCAGGGCAGGTGCCTGGGTTTCGGGATACCCTGAAGGGGGCGGGGGCGTGCAGGAGGAAGCCCGCTGATGATTCTCATCTTGATGTTTCTCTCTCTCCCTTCCTCTCCTTTCCTCTCTCTGAAATCAATTAAAAAATAAAACAAACTAGAAACATGGTAGTTTTTTGAAGGTTGGTTAACAATGTCAAACCTGAGGCCCTAACGATGAACTGGTACTCTATCTTGTGCGTTAATAGTCTGTAGCTACTGGGAAACTGTCACGATCATGATGGCAAATACAAGTTTTCCAAAATTTTAATTTCACTTGAAAGCTTGAATTTTTACCGTTGCCAACAAACACTGTGTAATTTTCCTTGATGGAATGAATCACTTTATTTTCAAGAAAACATCTGCCCAAATACTCACGTCTGAATAACAACGGTTTGATGGGGAAAATAAGACATTTGGGTGGGGGTAGGAGCTAGCAATCTGAATCTGTGCCAGGAACCTAATGTACATTCCTGACAGCCTATAATTAAGTCACTGCCCCTTTCTCCACAATCTGGTCTAGCAAGACCTGTTTTCCTACTTACTTCCAATTTACGAAGGGGCCATAAACGGAGACGGAAACAGAAAACAGCGTAGCTACAGGGGAGGTCACCGACACCACCTAGATCCGCGTTAGATGCAATCTAACGTCCCCGTTCCAACGGACTCAGGAGGGGCTGTGGAAGCCCACCACGAAAGCCTGGTCGTTAGGAAACAGAAAACAAAGATGCCAAAGGGCAAAAAGAAAGCTTCCTCCATACTGGCTTACTCGGGATTTGAGAACTGACCCGAGTCACTGGCCTAGTACATGAGACATCTGAAAATCAATGGGTTTATCCTGGACCTCCAAGCATTCCTGTGTACTTTTCGGTCGCCTGGTAAATTCTGTAACAGTATGTCTTTTAGCCACTCTTTTGAGAAAAAAATGTTGTTCTGTGGGAAAAAAAAAAAGTTCTCTAACCTGGCCACCCTCTAGCCCACTGCTGGGAGATTCAAGGGGAGGACAAATCCACACAAACGCTTGAAACCACGGTTATCTTTAGAAGACACTAGAATTCCCACAAGGTAACTGTGATTAGGCATATGCAGGGAAAGTTCAGGAGCCTGTAACAGTGGGAGCCCAGGCTCCCCGACTCTCAGGCTCCCCGACTCTCAGGCTCCCCGAACAAGCACACATGAGACTCAACGCAGGCGAAACGGGACGGTGCCCGACGCCTCCTGCGCGGCAAGCGGTGAGCGAGGCCCGAGGGCGAGGAGAGGGGATGGAAGAAGCGAGGCTCGTACTCACACTCGTACTTCCGATTGACGGGAGGATACTTGGCCTTGGTCGCCTTCTGCTTCTCATTCAAATTGTAGTCCCGGATATCTTCCTCTTCCTGCGCCATGACTGCACCTCGCGCATTCCACTTCCGCCTTTCATCAGTAGGACCGCGGCCCTGATTTATAACTTCCGCTCTAGACCCCGCCCCGTGGGCACGCACCCTTAAAGCACCAGGACTTCTCAGGAACTTACTTTTAGCCTAAGACTTTCTCCGATTTAGGCCTCGTCCTTTGGAGCACATCTTTAAAAAGTCAAGGCCCCGTTTTCTGAGCTTGCGCCATCAATGGTTCTAAGGACTAAGGAAACGACTAAAGTGGAGGACCTGCGGAATAAGAGACACTTGAATTAGACACTTCTAGGTCTCAGTGATAGAAGCCTTTGCTACATCGGTTGATAAACTAGACCGGAAAGAACCCGAAGTTTCTCATATGAGTACTTTGAAGGGGTCGTTCAGCGTAACAGCCTTTAAGAAAATGGCTGCCCCCGGTAGAGTGCGGACTGAAGCGCTCACGTGATCCTGGCGGGGGCGGGAGGGGGCGCACTCCCACCAGCCTTGCGCGCGCGCAATCGAAGGAAGTCGGCTCCCGGCCGGGAGGGGGGAGGGTAGGAGCGGAGCGCGCGCCTCCGCTCCGCAGAGAGCGACTCCGCGCGTCTGGATAGGCTGCGAACGCGATTGCCCGCCCACCTGGCCGCTCGGTGCGCTCCGATTGGTCGGTGTTGGCGCGAAGGTCCGCGAAGCAGCGCTAACGCAGGGACAGCAGGAAACAATAGAGGCCGCGCGCGGAGAGAGAGCGTTCCGTAGCTTCCCCGCCCCTCCCGCAAAACGGTAGACCTCGGGATCCCCCTGGCTTTCCTGCACGCCATGGCCGACAAGGAAGGTGAGGGTGCCGGAGTCACCCTAGGAGGCGGAGGGGTGCCGGACTTGCGCCGCGGCCTTTACTCGGCCTAACAGTGAGAGCAGGCCTGACTCTGCTGAGGGCGGTCCACACCGTCGGAGGCATGAGGCGAAATAGCCCCGCGAGGCGGGCTAACGGCGCGCAGCTGGCGGTGGGGCCCCGGCGGGTGTTTGGTGCCTTCCTGCGCTTCCAGTCGGTCTACACGCCTCTCCGGGTCTGCCCTGCACCGCTCCCTACACCCGGGGGTCGGGACTCGGGCCTCCTCGCAGGTCCCGTAGACTTGGGCGGGGGAGCGTGCTTGCGCGGCCGGGCGCCGTTACCCGCACGGCTAACGGGGTATCTGGCCCGACGACGCGAGAGGAGTTCCAACCCGCGGAGGGGGAGGGGGTGCTGGTGCCTCCGCACGGGGGAAATTTGGACAAACCTGCTCTGTATCAGGACTCGGGAGCCATGCCGGTAGCTTTGGAAGTGTTTACGCGGTTTCCATTGTGTTCGCTAATTTAAATTTATTTTTAATTTTTTAGCAGCCTTTGATGACGCAGTAGAAGAACGCGTGATCAACGAAGAGTACAAAATATGGAAAAAGAACACCCCTTTTCTTTACGATTTGGTGATGACCCATGCTCTGGAGTGGCCCAGCCTAACTGCACAGTGGCTTCCAGATGTAACCAGGTGATAACGAATCTCTTGAACATTGCTTTGGTGTGTCCTCAGTGTAGATTTGGCACATTGATTTTCCCTTTTTTTTTTTTCCCTCCAGTCACCCTTTACAGGGCATATGATCAAAACCTCTTGTGACATCTTTTTCTAGACCAAAAAGTGGGCAAAATGTCAAATTACTTTATTTTCCCTGATAAGAGAAAACATGTTGTTCTTTTTCTGATACTGGGTTGAATAACCATGTGACTTGTCAGCTTTGAAGAAGTGTTATGATGTGTCCAGTTTTTTAATCTCACAGTCTTTGGTTGTAGCTGGTTAATACAAAGGTTAATACAGCGTGGTACCTGCCTGCAAGGAGCACAGCCTAGTTGAAGAAGCTGGTGTACCTAGTAGTTATAGTTGTATGTTCTCAGAGCACTTTTAGAAGGATATTTAGGATGCTTAGAAGGAACACCTGAAGGTGGGATGTTTTGTATGAGGAATTATGCATGATGGGAGATTAATCGCATACATTTCTTACTCATGTATCTCCAATAGAGATCAAATATTTAATTTGGCTTACGTTTATTGAGGGTCTGGGTGCCACTTATCAAGGCATACAAATTTAAATAAGATCCTTTCCTGCCTTGACTTCGTATGTGTAACCTGTAACATTAAAAAAAAATTATCATGAGTGGCAAAGATAAAATGAGGGGAAGGAAAAATTACCTCAGTGGGGTAGGAGGAAAGAAAGGCTCAAGTTTTAGCAAAATCAATGTGCCAGTTGGAATAATGGGTTTTCTATTATAAAACTTTTAGTTTTGGAACAACACTTAAAGGTTATATTTTATGTATACAAAAAAATTAATTATTTCTATCTTAGGTCTTTTAAAGTCTATGCTTCACTCAACAAGCAATAGAAAATTGATAACAGGTTTTAAAAAGTTGATATAGATTTTTATTAATAAGTTAAGAACGAGGCAGTTATCTTTGCAATAGCATTTTAAAAAGTGGGGAATTCTGTCCTAAAGTTGTTAAACAAAACCATAATAAATACCTAGAAATTTAGAGTTGAGAGCTTTATCATTACCAGGAGTTCCCATATTTAACTGATCATCGGAATCAGCTATAAAAAAGAATGAAATCTTGCCATCTGCAACAATATGGAGGGACTTAGAGGATATTGTGCTGAGTGAAATAATTATAGAGAAAAACAAGTACCATATGACTTCATTTATGTGGAATAAAACAAGCAGAACAGAAACAGACTCAAATACAAGAGAACATTTTGATAGTTGCCAGATGGGAGGGTGGTTGGGGAGCTGGGTGAAAAAGGTGAAAGGATTAAGAAGTACAAATTGGTAGTTACAGAACGGTCAAGTGGATATAAAGTACAGCACCGGGAATATAGTCAGTAATATTGTAGTAACTGGTGTCAGGGTATTAGACTTATCAGGGTGATCACTTAATGTTATGTAATGTCTAATCACTGTGTTGTGCATCTGAAACTAATATAATGTTAAAGAAAAAATTCTATATAATAAAAGGCTAATATGCAAATTGACTTAATGTTGGAACTACCAGTTGCTATGATGTGCACTGACCACCAGGGGGCAGGTGCTCAATTCCAGAGCGGCAGTGGTAGTGGTGGGAGCCTCTCCTGTCTCTGCAGCAGCACTGAGGGTGTCCATCCCCTGAGGGCTTCCGGAATGGGAGAGGGTGCAGGCCAGGCTGAGGAACGCCTCCCACCCCCACCCCCAAATTTCGTGCACCAGGCCTGTAGTTGAAAAAAAAATTATTCAAATGTTAAAAAAAAATAACTTGAGTTCAGCAGAAGTGGAGTTCTTTCTGTCAGGTGTTCTCAATAGTAGTTAAAAGCATTTAGATACTTGATGAGAAATGGTTGGTGGTTCCAGATTTACTGTTCACGGGCCAAATTATAGTGGACCAGTGAGTCCCAAATATTGGTCACTCCATATCTACTAAATTATTCTGGAACCCCACAGCCTCCCATACAGTGTAGTGATTAGCTAGGTTTGCAAAACAATGAATTAGAATAAATTCTAAAATCTGTGTTATCATCTTAGTTGCTTTCTACTTCAGCAGATAGCTTAGTGTTTCTGTAATATTTGACATTGATCCAAAGACCCTACCCTTTTCCTTCCCTTTTTTTGTATTCCACTCATATAACAATGTTCTGTTGTTGTTTTTGTCATGATGAGATTACTTATAAGCAAGCATTTCTAATGCCAAGTGCTTAGGTTTTTTTTGTATATATGTTTTGATTTTGATGTTTATTCACATCCTTTGGAAAAATAATTGTAGCTCTATAAAATTCTTGCCTCATTTCCTCTGATTCTTTGTTTAACTTTCTAACCACAGGCATTCCCAATTTTCTGTTGACAGTCCTCTTTTCTTTCCTATACTTTTTCTACTTAATGTATAGATGTCCATCACCTCCTTGCAGAAGAATTCATATTGGTTATCTTAGACCTAACGTCTGGGCTCTTTTTGGATTTTCAGCTGCCTAGAGTCTAAATTTAATCTGTTTCTTAGCCTTCTCTCCCACTGTGCTTTTCCATACCTAGAGTCAGATTTGGACTTGTCCTAGTTCTGTTACTTAGTAGTTGTGATCTAAGGCAAGCTGTTTAATCTTGTAGTGTTATGGTATTTCAATGATAAAAGGTATATCCAATGCCTAACATGATGTCTGGCACTTGGTAGACCTTCCCCTTTGCTTAGTTCCTTTTTTTTTTTTTTTGGACTACCTGCTTATCTTTCAGCTGTATTCCTGTGTACCTTTCATGTGGCGTATATTGACTTGTGTTTTAATCATTTGTGTACATGACTGCCTAATTGTCCCTGGTTTTTTTGAGGACAAGTATCATGTCTTAATCATATGTGTCCATAGTTTTTGGAGCAGTATGTCCAAGCAGTTAGGAAATACTTGAGCAATTAATGTACTAACGTTATTTCCTTTCCTTTTTGATGAGGTTAACCTAAAATGTTAGTGTATCCAATAATTTTTTCTTTATATCCAACCAGTTGTAATGAATGAGTAATTAATTCTCATTTTATTTTGTTAGACTTTTCCCCCAAACA